>OX451347.1:16386483-16452672 GCA_949629155.1 Myopa testacea
TTTATAGCATGTATCGAAGTTATATTTTGAATATATCGAAATTTTCATTCAAAGTTTGCTCTGATATGCATCGCGCATAGACTAAGTTTAGGTGACCTCTGCCGCCAAAGTTCTACGAATGCACGCATCAAACCGATATCGTTGGAAAGATCTCAACGTCCTCTTTTCAACGATGTATAGCGTGTATCGAAGTTATATTTTGAATATATCGAAATTTTCATTCAAAGTTTGCTCTGATATGCATCGCGCATAGACTAATTTTAGGTGACCTCTGCCGCCAAAGTTCCACGAGTGCACGCATCAAACCGATATCGTTGGAAAGATCTCGACGTCCTCTTTTCAACGATGTATAGCATATATCGAAGTTATATTTTGGATATATTGAAATTTTCATTCAAAGTTTGCTCTGATATGCATCGCGCATAGACTAAGTTTAGGTGACCTCTGACGCCAAAGTTCTACGAGTGCACGCATCAAACCGATATCGTTGGAAAGATCTCGACGTCCTCTTTCCAACGATGTATAGCATATATCGAAGTTATATTTTGAATATATCGAAATTTTCATTCAAAGTTTGCTCTGATATGCATCGCGCATAGACTAAGTTTAGGTGACCTCTGCCGCCAAAGTTCTACGAGTGCACGCATCAAACCGATATCGTTGGAAAGATCTCGACGTCCTCTTTCCAACGATGTATAGCATATATCGAAGTTATATTTTGAATATATCGAAATTTGCATTCAAAACATGCTCTGATATGCATCGCGCATAGACTAAGTTTAGGTGATCTCTGACGCCAAAGTTCCACGAGTGCACGCATCAAACCGATATCGTTGGAAAGATCTCGGCGTCCTCTTTTCAATGATGTATAGCATATATCGAAGTTATATTTTGAATATATCGAAATTTGCATTCAAAACATGCTCTGATATGCATCGCGCATAGACTAAGTTTAGGTGACCTCTGCCGCCAAAGTTCTACGAGTGCACGCATCAAACCGATATCGTTGGAAAGATCTCGACGTCCTCTTTCCAACGATGTATAGCATATATCGAAGTTATATTTTGGATATATCGAAATTTGCATTCAAAACATGCTCTGATATGCATCGCACATAGACTAAGTTTAGGTGACCTCTGACGCCAAAGTTCTACGAGTGCACGCATCAAACCGATATCGTTGGAAAGATCTCGACGTCCTCTTTCCAACGATGTATAGCATATATCGAAGTTATATTTTGGATATATCGAAATTTGCATTCAAAACATGCTCTGATATGCATCGCGCATGACTAAGTTTAGGTGACCTCTGACGCCAAAGTTCTACGAGTGCACGCATCAAACCGATATCGTTGGAAAGATCTCGGCGTCCTCTTTTCAATGATGTATAGCATATATCGAAGTTATATTTTGGATATATCGAAATTTGCATTCAAAACATGCTCTGATATGCATCGCACATAGACTAAGTTTAGGTGACCTCTGACGCCAAAGTTCTACGAGTGCACGCATCAAACCGATATCGTTGGAAAGATCTCGGCGTCCTCTTTTCAATGATGTATAGCATATATCGAAGTTATATTTTGGATATATCGAAATTTGCATTCAAAACATGCTCTGATATGCATCGCACATAGACTAAGTTTAGGTGACCTCTGACGCCAAAGTTCTACGAGTGCACGCATCAAACCGATATCGTTGGAAAGATCTCGGCGTCCTCTTTTCAATGATGTATAGCATATATCGAAGTTATATTTTGGATATATCGAAATTTGCATTCAAAACATGCTCTGATATGCATCGCACATAGACTAAGTTTAGGTGACCTCTGACGCCTCTGACGCCTCTATGCATCGCGCATAGACTAAGTTTAGGTGACCTCTGACGCCAAAGTTCTACGAGTGCACGCATCAAACCGATATCGTTGGAAAGATCTCGACGTCCTCTTTCCAACGATGTATAGCATATATCGAAGTTATATTTTGAATATATCGAAATTTTCATTCAAAGTTTGCTCTGATATGCATCGCGCATAGACTAAGTTTAGGTGACCTCTGCCGCCAAAGTTCTACGAGTGCACGCATCAAACCGATATCGTTGGAAAGATCTCGACGTCCTCTTTCCAACGATGTATAGCATATATCGAAGTTATATTTTGAATATATCGAAATTTGCATTCAAAACATGCTCTGATATGCATCGCGCATAGACTAAGTTTAGGTGACCTCTGACGCCAAAGTTCCACGAGTGCACGCATCAAACCGATATCGTTGGAAAGATCTCGGCGTCCTCTTTCCAACGATGTATAGCATATATCGAAGTTATATTTTGGATATATCGAAATTTGCATTCAAAACATGCTCTGATATGCATCGCACATAGACTAAGTTTAGGTGACCTCTGCCGCCAAAGTTCTACGAGTGCACGCATCAAACCGATATCGTTGGAAAGATCTCGACGTCCTCTTTCCAACGATGTATAGCATATATCGAAGTTATATTTTGGATATATCGAAATTTGCATTCAAAACATGCTCTGATATGCATCGCACATAGACTAAGTTTAGGTGACCTCTGACGCCAAAGTTCTACGAGTGCACGCATCAAACCGATATCGTTGGAAAGATCTCGACGTCCTCTTTCCAACGATGTATAGCATATATCGAAGTTATATTTTGGATATATCGAAATTTGCATTCAAAACATGCTCTGATATGCATCGCGCATAGACTAAGTTTAGGTGACCTCTGACGCCAAAGTTCTACGAGTGCACGCATCAAACCGATATCGTTGGAAAGATCTCGGCGTCCTCTTTTCAATGATGTATAGCATATATCGAAGTTATATTTTGGATATATCGAAATTTGCATTCAAAACATGCTCTGATATGCATCGCACATAGACTAAGTTTAGGTGACCTCTGACGCCAAAGTTCTACGAGTGCACGCATCAAACCGATATCGTTGGAAAGATCTCGGCGTCCTCTTTTCAATGATGTATAGCATATATCGAAGTTATATTTTGGATATATCGAAATTTGCATTCAAAACATGCTCTGATATGCATCGCACATAGACTAAGTTTAGGTGACCTCTGACGCCAAAGTTCTACGAGTGCACGCATCAAACCGATATCGTTGGAAAGATCTCGGCGTCCTCTTTTCAATGATGTATAGCATATATCGAAGTTATATTTTGGATATATCGAAATTTGCATTCAAAACATGCTCTGATATGCATCGCACATAGACTAAGTTTAGGTGACCTCTGACGCCAAAGTTCCACGAGTGCACGCATCAAACCGATATCGTTGGAAAGATCTCGGCGTCCTCTTTTCAATGATGTATAGCATATATCGAAGTTATATTTTGAATATATCGAAATTTGCATTCAAAACATGCTCTGATATGCATCGCGCATAGACTAAGTTTAGGTGACCTCTGCCGCCAAAGTTCTACGAGTGCACGCATCAAACCGATATCGTTGGAAAGATCTCGACGTCCTCTTTCCAACGATGTATAGCATATATCGAAGTTATATTTTGGATATATCGAAATTTGCATTCAAAACATGCTCTGATATGCATCGCACATAGACTAAGTTTAGGTGACCTCTGACGCCAAAGTTCTACGAGTGCACGCATCAAACCGATATCGTTGGAAAGATCTCGACGTCCTCTTTCCAACGATGTATAGCATATATCGAAGTTATATTTTGGATATATCGAAATTTGCATTCAAAACATGCTCTGATATGCATCGCGCATAGACTAAGTTTAGGTGACCTCTGACGCCAAAGTTCTACGAGTGCACGCATCAAACCGATATCGTTGGAAAGATCTCGGCGTCCTCTTTTCAATGATGTATAGCATATATCGAAGTTATATTTTGGATATATCGAAATTTGCATTCAAAACATGCTCTGATATACATCGCACATAGACTAAGTTTAGGTGACCTCTGACGCCAAAGTTCTACGAGTGCACGCATCAAACCGATATCGTTGGAAAGATCTCGGCGTCCTCTTTTCAATGATGTATAGCATATATCGAAGTTATATTTTGGATATATCGAAATTTGCATTCAAAACATGCTCTGATATGCATCGCACATAGACTAAGTTTAGGTGACCTCTGACGCCAAAGTTCTACGAGTGCACGCATCAAACCGATATCGTTGGAAAGATCTCGGCGTCCTCTTTTCAATGATGTATAGCATATATCGAAGTTATATTTTGGATATATCGAAATTTGCATTCAAAACATGCTCTGATATGCATCGCACATAGACTAAGTTTAGGTGACCTCTGACGCCAAAGTTCTACGAGTGCACGCATCAAACCGATATCGTTGGAAAGATCTCGACGTCCTCTTTCCAACGATGTATAGCATATATCGAAGTTATATTTTGGATATATCGAAATTTGCATTCAAAACATGCTCTGATATGCATCGCACATAGACTAAGTTTAGGTGACCTCTGACGCCAAAGTTCTACGAGTGCACACATCAAACCGATATCGTTGGAAAGATCTCGGCGTCCTCTTTTCAATGATGTATAGCATATATCGAAGTTATATTTTGGATATATCGAAATTTGCATTCAAAACATGCTCTGATATGCATCGCACATAGACTAAGTTTAGGTGACCTCTGACGCCAAAGTTCTACGAGTGCACGCATCAAACCGATATCGTTGGAAAGATCTCGACGTCCTCTTTCCAACGATGTATAGCATATATCGAAGTTATATTTTGGATATATCGAAATTTGCATTCAAAACATGCTCTGATATGCATCGCACATAGACTAAGTTTAGGTGACCTCTGACGCCAAAGTTCTACGAGTGCACGCATCAAACCGATATCGTTGGAAAGATCTCGACGTCCTCTTTCCAACGATGTATAGCATATATCGAAGTTATATTTTGAATATATCGAAATTTTCATTCAAACTTTGCTCTGATATGCATCGCGCATAGACTAAGTTTAGGTGACCTCTGACGCCAAAGTTCCACGAGTGCACGCATCAAACCGATATCGTTGGAAAGATCTCGGCGTCCTCTTTCCAACGGTGTATAGCATATATCGAAGTTATATTTTGGATATATCGAAATTTGAATTCAAAACTTGCTCTGATATGCATCGCGCATAGACTAAGTTTAGGTGACTTCTGACGCCAAAATTCTACGAGTGCACGCATCAAACCGATATCGTTGGAAAGATCTTGACGTCCTCTTTTCAACGATGTATAGCATATATCGAAGTTATATTTCGGATATATCGAAATTTGTATTCAAAACTTGCTCTGATATGCATCGCGCATAGACTAAGTTTAGGTGACCTTTGACGCCAAAGTTCCACGAGTGCACGCATCAAACCGATATCGTTGGAAAGATCTCGGCGTCCTCTTTTCAACGATGTATAGCATATAGCGAAGTTATATTTTCGATGTATCGACATTTTCAATCAAAGTTTGCTCTGATATGCATCGCGCATAGACTAAGTTTAGGTGACCTCTGACGCCAAAGTTGGAAAGATCTCGACGTCTTCTTTTCAACGATGTATAGCATATATCGAAGTTATATTTTGGATATATTGAAATTTGCATTCAAAACTTGCTCTGATATGAATCGCGCATAGACTAAGTTTAGGTGACCTCTGACGCCAAAGTTGTACGAGTGCACACATCAAACCGATATCGTTAGAAAGATCTCGACGTCCTCTTTTCAACGATGTATAGCATATATCGAAGTTATGTTTTGGATATATTGAAATTTGCCTTCAAAACTTGCTCTGATATGAATCGCGCATAGACTAAGTTTAGGTGACCTCTGACGCCAAAGTTGTACGAGTGCACGCATCAAACCGATATCGTTGGAAAGATCTCGGCGTCCTCTTTTCAACGATGTATAGCATATATCGAAGTTATATTTCGAATTGGTAGAAATTTTCATTCGAAGTTTGCTCTGATATGCATCGCGCATAGACTAAGTTTAGGTGACCTTTGACGCCAAAGTTCCACGAGTGCACGCATCAAACCGATATCGTTGGAAAGATCTCGACGTCCTATTTTCAACGGTGTATGGCATATATCAAAGTTATATTTTGGATATATCGAAATTTTCATTCAAAGTTTGCTCTGATATGCATCGCGCATAGACTAAGTTTAGGTGACCTCTGACGCCAAAGTTGTACGAGTGCACACATCAGACCGATATCGTTAGAAAGATCTCGGCGTCCTCTTTTCAACGATGTATAGCATATATCGAAGTTATATTTTGGATATATTGAAATTTGCATTCGAAGTTTGCTCTGATATGCTTCGCGCATAGACTAAGTTTAGGTGACCTCTGACGCCAAAGTTGTACGAGTGCACACATCAAACCGATATTGTTGGAAAGATCTCGACGTCCTCTTTCCAACGATGTATAGCATATATCGAAGTTATATTTTGAATATATCGAAATTTTCATTCAAAGTTTGCTCTGATATGCATCGCGCATAGACTAAGTTTAGGTGACCTCTGCCGCCAAAGTTCTACGAGTGCACGCATCAAACCGATATCGTTGGAAAGATCTCGACGTCCTCTTTCCAACGATGTATAGCATATATCGAAGTTATATTTTGAATATATCGAAATTTGCATTCAAAACATGCTCTGATATGCATCGCGCATAGACTAAGTTTAGGTGACCTCTGACGCCAAAGTTCCACGAGTGCACGCATCAAACCGATATCGTTGGAAAGATCTCGGCGTCCTCTTTTCAATGATGTATAGCATATATCGAAGTTATATTTTGAAGATATCGAAATTTGCATTCAAAACATGCTCTGATATGCATCGCGCATAGACTAAGTTTAGGTGACCTCTGCCGCCAAAGTTCTACGAGTGCACGCATCAAACCGATATCGTTGGAAAGATCTCGACGTCCTCTTTCCAACGATGTATAGCATATATCGAAGTTATATTTTGGATATATCGAAATTTGCATTCAAAACATGCTCTGATATGCATCGCACATAGACTAAGTTTAGGTGACCTCTGACGCCAAAGTTCTACGAGTGCACGCATCAAACCGATATCGTTGGAAAGATCTCGACGTCCTCTTTCCAACGATGTATAGCATATATCGAAGTTATATTTTGGATATATCGAAATTTGCATTCAAAAAATGCTCTGATATGCATCGCGCATAGACTAAGTTTAGGTGACCTCTGACGCCAAAGTTCTACGAGTGCACGCATCAAACCGATATCGTTGGAAAGATCTCGGCGTCCTCTTTTCAATGATGTATAGCATATATCGAAGTTATATTTTGGATATATCGAAATTTGCATTCAAAACATGCTCTGATATGCATCGCACATAGACTAAGTTTAGGTGACCTCTGACGCCAAAGTTCTACGAGTGCACGCATCAAACCGATATCGTTGGAAAGATCTCGGCGTCCTCTTTTCAATGATGTATAGCATATATCGAAGTTATATTTTGGATATATCGAAATTTGCATTCAAAACATGCTCTGATATGCATCGCACATAGACTAAGTTTAGGTGACCTCTGACGCCAAAGTTCTACGAGTGCACGCATCAAACCGATATCGTTGGAAAGATCTCGACGTCCTCTTTCCAACGATGTATAGCATATATCGAAGTTATATTTTGGATATATCGAAATTTGCATTCAAAACATGCTCTGATATGCATCGCACATAGACTAAGTTTAGGTGACCTCTGACGCCAAAGTTCTACGAGTGCACGCATCAAACCGATATCGTTGGAAAGATCTCGGCGTCCTCTTTTCAATGATGTATAGCATATATCGAAGTTATATTTTGGATATATCGAAATTTGCATTCAAAACATGCTCTGATATGCATCGCACATAGACTAAGTTTAGGTGACCTCTGACGCCAAAGTTCTACGAGTGCACGCATCAAACCGATATCGTTGGAAAGATCTCGACGTCCTCTTTCCAACGATGTATAGCATATATCGAAGTTATATTTTGGATATATCGAAATTTGCATTCAAAACATGCTCTGATATGCATCGCACATAGACTAAGTTTAGGTGACCTCTGACGCCAAAGTTCTACGAGTGCACGCATCAAACCGATATCGTTGGAAAGATCTCGACGTCCTCTTTCCAACGATGTATAGCATATATCGAAGTTATATTTTGAATATATCGAAATTTTCATTCAAACTTTGCTCTGATATGCATCGCGCATAGACTAAGTTTAGGTGACCTCTGACGCCAAAGTTCCACGAGTGCACGCATCAAACCGATATCGTTGGAAAGATCTCGGCGTCCTCTTTCCAACGGTGTATAGCATATATCGAAGTTATATTTTGGATATATCGAAATTTGAATTCAAAACTTGCTCTGATATGCATCGCGCATAGACTAAGTTTAGGTGACTTCTGACGCCAAAATTCTACGAGTGCACGCATCAAACCGATATCGTTGGAAAGATCTTGACGTCCTCTTTTCAACGATGTATAGCATATATCGAAGTTATATTTCGGATATATCGAAATTTGTATTCAAAACTTGCTCTGATATGCATCGCGCATAGACTAAGTTTAGGTGACCTTTGACGCCAAAGTTCCACGAGTGCACGCATCAAACCGATATCGTTGGAAAGATCTCGGCGTCCTCTTTTCAACGATGTATAGCATATATCGAAGTTATATTTCGAATTGGTAGAAATTTTCATTCGAAGTTTGCTCTGATATGCATCGCGCATAGACTAAGTTTAGGTGACCTTTGACGCCAAAGTTCCACGAGTGCACGCATCAAACCGATATCGTTGGAAAGATCTCGACGTCCTATTTTCAACGGTGTATGGCATATATCAAAGTTATATTTTGGATATATCGAAATTTTCATTCAAAGTTTGCTCTGATATGCATCGCGCATAGACTAAGTTTAGGTGACCTCTGACGCCAAAGTTGTACGAGTGCACACATCAAACCGATATCGTTAGAAAGATCTCGGCGTCCTCTTTTCAACGATGTATAGCATATATCGAAGTTATATTTTGAATATATCGAAATTTGCATTCAAAACATGCTCTGATATGCATCGCGCATAGACTAAGTTTAGGTGACCTCTGACGCCAAAGTTCCACGAGTGCACGCATCAAACCGATATCGTTGGAAAGATCTCGACGTCCTCTTTTCAACGATGTATAGCATATATCGAAGTTATATTTTGGATATATTGAAATTTGCATTCAAAACTTGTTCTGATATGAATCGCGCATAGACTAAGTTTAGGTGACCTCTGACGCCAAAGTTCTACGAGTGCACGCATCAAACCGATATCGTTGGAAAGATCTCGGCGTCCTCATTTCAACGATGTATAGCATATATCGAAGTTATATTTCGGATTGATAGAAATTTTCATTCGAAGTTTGCTCTGATATGCATCGCGCATAGACTAAGTTTAGGTGACCTCTGACGCCAAAGTTCTACGAGTGCACGTATCAAACCGATATCGTTGGATAGATCTCGGCGTCCTCTTTCCAACGATGTATAGCATATATCAAAGTTATATTTTGGATATATCGAAATTTTCATTCAAAGTTTGCTCTGATATGCATCGCGCATAGACTAAGTTTAGGTGACCTCTGACGCCAAAGTTGTACGAGTGCACACATCAAACCGATATCGTTGGAAAAATTTCGACGTCATCTTTTCAACGATGTATAGCATATATCGAAGTTATATTTCGGATTGATCGAAATTTGAATTCAATATTTGTTCTGATGTGAACAACGCATGTGTGAAAAACACGAATTTGAAATTCGTGTTTGTGGTTTGTGTCTCCGCTGTTTACGAATTTAACTATCAAAAACGCGAATTTAACTTCACGCACTTATATCTATAACTCACTTCAGTTTTCTAATTTTCCAGAACTTAAGAAAATTTTTTCCTCTGTGATTAAAAACTAATTCGTTGTATTTGAGAGTTAAATAATAAAAGGCACGTTTTAAATTTTGATTAAATGCAAAGTATATTAAAACGTTTCTTTAAAAGCTTGAACAAAATATTTTGCTTCACGCATTGTAATTTCATAGCCGGCCAAAACAGCAATAAATTGTCCACAGTTAACGTACATTGAAGATAATTTGACGGTTTGTCTTCCTGAGATAACAAAATTTCTAAATGAAACTAAAAACTAGAGCATAAATTGAAATTACAGTTAGTAAGTTCGAGTGGTTGTTAAATAGCGTATCTGTAAATAGTTGACATTCATTCATTGCACCAAGTTGGTATCTCAAAACAAAGGGTTCTGTCTAAGGTGTATAAAATAAAATTGATACATATTCCGGGGTGCGAGTCTGGGGAGTTTCTCAAAAAATTCCAAGAATGGGGTCTGAGTCTGGTGAGTTTCTACACTAAAACGTCATCAATTATCGAGTTTTCACGAACACTACCATACAAAAACACAATCACCAACATGCGATTTGACAACCAGAGTTGCACTTTTTAGAAGTTTCATATCTCATTATCTTTGCCAGTAGCCATAGATAATGAGATAGGACACTTCGAATTCGCCGCTTCAAAAATCGGTTTGACGTCTATTTTTTATAATCTGTTGAATTCATGTACACTATACGTGAGATCTACCATATTGTTGTTATTGTTTTCTGTCTTTCAGTATGTTGAAAAAAACAGCTGTTTCATGTTTCACCACGAATTCATTTAGTTTATACATTTATTTATTTAAACATTATTGTTTGCGAAAGTTTGGATATTATTTGAGGCCTGTAATGCACAAACCTAAGGTATGGTAAGACTAAGTGTAAATTTAATAAAAGCACAAATAAGTTAACTCATTTCATGCAGATTTACCAGGAGAAACAGAAATGGTAAAACTACTGCAGATGATTCATAATTATTGCTGCAGGATCAGCACGAAGTAATGCAAGACAATGTGGAACGTTTCCAATCACGTGCCGGCTTTTGGAATAATGTTTTTGGGCTAGATAGGTTGAAAAATGAGGTTGGTGTCATAAAAAAATGATAAATTACATACAGTGAAATAAGATGAGTTTTTATACTTTTTTAATCGCAGGTCCACCTTGCTACAGCTACTAATTATGTAGTTTTGTGCTTGAATTAGGCACGCACAATGGAAAGTTGTTGCAACAAAATCAAAATACTTGCAAAGTGCAATTGTTGAATGCATCTCACATTAATGACTTAGAGAAGCAAGTCAATTAGTGGAACATAAGAAGCATCATAGTCAGAATGTACCGGCGACGCTGAACTCGGAAATTTTTCCAATAGAGATATTCTTTAGGTTATGGGCCCAGCACCCAATTTATAAATCTATTGAGAAATATTATCACGTACATTCTGGTCGTGAAATTGGTCAGATTTTGTGGTTAACAAAATGAGTTCATCATCCCTGTATCAAATCGAGAAACTGGATGGGCAAAATTACGAGGCGTGGAGCATTCACATGAGAAGTATTCTCATTCATAGTGGATATTGGAAGCACGTAAATGGAGTAATAATTAAATCGCCAGATGCAACTGCTGAGAAAAAGTTGGAGTGGGAAAACATAGATGAAAAAGCCCTAGCAACAATCATATTGAGCGTTAAATCGTCACAGTTGAACCACATAAAAAACTGCAAGACATCTCTGGAAGCTTGGAAGAAACTCCAGGAAATTTATAAGCCAAGTGGACCATTACAGAAGGTATCACTATATAAAAAATTGCTTAGTTTAGATATGAAAGAAAACAGAAATATGGCTGAATATTTGAACAATTTTTGTGACATAACTGAAAAATTAGCTGATGTTAGTATCCAGATGCAAGACGAGTTATTAGTTATCATCCTGCTTGCGAGTCTTCCGAAAGATTACGAAAATTTCGTTATAGCAATGGAGACAAGGGACCAACCTTCACTAGATAGTTTGAAAATTAAGCTTTTGGAAGAATGGGAGCGCAAAAATCAGGAAAAAACTAATGATTGTGCAGCAAATCAACAAGCATTCGCTGCTACCCTATCTCGTAGAGATGAGAAGGAGGATAAAAAGAAGAATTTCAAGGGAAATTGCTTCGTGTGTGGTAAAAAAGGACACTACGCTAACAAATGCAAGTCAAAGAAAAACTCACATAAAACATTCTCGCTGATTTCGGTTGCAAATAAGACGGTTTCAGACGAATTAAATACTTGGTGCATAGATAGTGGAGCGACAAGTCATATGTGTTCAAATCGCAAGTTATTCACAAAATTCGATTATAACGACGATGTTATAATGTTAGCTGATCAACAACGAATTCATGCGAAGGGAAAGGGCACAGTTATGATCCGTGTGAATGGTACCGTCATTGAGTTGAAAGATGTTTTATATTCACCGGATCTACAAGGCAACTTTATATCTGTCAATAGATGTGTTGAACGCGGTTTCATCGTAAAATTTACTTACAAATTTGCTATCATAACTGATGCTGATGGAGAAGAAGTATTTAAGGCTACGCGAAAAAATTGTTTGTTCGTTTTTGAAGCTGCTGAGGTTATAGAAAAAATTTGTTCAGCGGTTTCGAGTAACGAATTGTGGCACTTGAGATATGGTCATCTCAACTACAAAAACCTGAACGAATTACACAAGAAACATATGGTCATTGGTTTAGATCTGAAGAGTGATTTCACGCATGAATCCTGTAAAGTGTGCATGGCTGGAAAGATTCACGCTGCATCATTTCCACATAAAAGTGAAACGAGATCAACAGATTTACTGGAGCTGATTCATTCAGATTTGTGTGGACCAATGAACGTGGATTCTGTTGGGGGCGCAAAATATTTCCTAACATTCATTGACGACAAGTCCAGAAACGTATTCGTCTATTTCCTCAAGTTCAAGAGTGAAGTGCTTGAGAAATTTAAGTCATTCAAGAGAATGGTGGAGCTGCAAACAGGTAGAAAAATAAAGACCTTAAGGAGCGACAATGGAGGAGAATATGTCAATCAAGCATTCAATTGTTATTTAGAAGAGTGTGGTATTCAACGTCAATTAACAGTTCCTTACACTCCGCAACAGAATGGTGTTGCCGAAAGGGCCAACCGTACGTTAGTAGAAATGGCGCGGTGCATGTTGATCAATTCAGGACTAAGCAAGAGTTTGTGGGCTGAGGCTGTAGCTACAGCAGCTTACTTACGAAATCGATGTCCTACGAAAGCAATAAAAGACAAAACTCCATATGAAATTTGGTCCAGACGAAAAGCAAACGTAAGTCATTTTAAAGTTTTTGGTTCGTATGCGGTAGCTCTAAATAAGCAAAGAAAAGGAAAGTTTAATGCTAAAGGTTCCAATTTGGTAATGGTGGGATATTCTCGCGTATCTAAAGCGTACAGGTTGTATAATGAGAATACACGAGAGGTTATCGAACGTCGCGATGTGTTGTTTGATGAGAAATGCATGCGTCGTGATGAAGAAAATGGACCTAATTGTGGTGCTGACTTTATATCATTTCAATTTAAAGAACTGCCAGAAAGGGAAGCGCCTGTTGATATTGAAAATTCAAACGAACAAGAATCTGATGAAGAAGAGAATGCGTATCAAGTTGAAAATTTCAATTACAGTTCGTCGGTTGAGGACGAGCACGGAGAAGAAAACGCTGAAAATGGACTTGTTAAGCGAGGTCCCGGCAGACCAAAAATCATTCGGAGCGGTAAACCTGGAAGACCTAGAAAAGTTCCACATTTGCTGAATAATGTGGTGGAGGAGAAAGTGCCTACGTCTTTTCAGGAAGCATTATGCAGCAAAAACAGTGGCAAGTGGAAAGAAGCAATGTCTAAAGAAGTCTCATCTTTACATGAAAAGAAAACATGGTCTTTGGTAGATCTTCCGAAAGGGCACAAGGCTATCAAGAGTAAATGGATTTATACGTTGAAAAGGAATAAAAATGGTGAGGTAATTCGCTATAAGGCAAGACTAGTTGCGAAGGGTTGCAGTCAAAAATATGGCATAGATTACAAGGAAACATTTTCGCCTGTAGTAAGATATGCATCCATTAGAATGTTGTTAGCTTTAGCAGTTGAGCATAAGCTGATATTGCATCAGATAGATGTAGCCACTGCATATCTAAATGGAGAGCTACACGATGTAGTATATATGCAGCAACCATATATCCTTCATTTGCATAAAGCACTTTACGGATTAAAGCAATCTGGGAGGGAATGGAATGCAAAATTGGACAAAGTGTTGAACGATTTTGGTTTCAAGGCTTGCGCAAATGAACCGTGTTTGTATAAAACTATACGAAACGGTAATTTGATACTCATAGCAGTATATGTTGATGACATAATCATCAGGTGTAAAGATGGTAATGAAATAATTAAACTCAAGTCTCAAATTAGCAACGAATTTGAGATTACGGACAAAGGCTTGTTGGAACATTTCCTAGGTATGGTGGTGCAACGTGATGGTGAATTCGGTGACATCGAAATAAGTCAAGAGTTGTACATCAAGGAACTATTGGAGCAGTATGGCATGGAGAGTTGTAAACCAACATCAGTTCCATTGGATCCAGGTTTTCAAATCAGTTGCGACAAAGATTGCAAAAAGGTTGATGTAACTATGTATCAGTCACTAATCGGTTCACTATTATATTTGGCGTTAACAACAAGACCTGACATATTGCATTCTGTTTCGAAATTAGCTCAAAGAAATTCCAATCCCCATATGGAGCACTTCATTGCTGCAAAACAAGTCCTAAGGTACTTGAAAGCAACTTCTAAATATAGTTTGAAATTTTCCAGTGGAAGTAAGGAACTATTGGGATACGTCGATGCAGATTGGGGTGGTTGTGATACGGATAGAAAATCGTATTCTGGTTTCGTGTTTTATCTTGGCAATTGCGCTATCTCGTGGGAGTCAAAGAAACAAGTTACAACGGCATTGAGCAGCACAGAAGCTGAATATATGTCGATTTGTAATGCCTAAAAAGAAGCACTTTATTTAAGAAGACTACTACAAGAGCTTGGTTTCTGGAAAGAAGAAAGTGTGGTTTTGAATGTAGACAATCAAGGAGCGATGAAATTGGCGACAAATCCAGTATACCACAATCGAACTAAACATATTAGTATTAAACATCATCACATTAGAGAAGTTATAACATCAAAAGAGATTGCATTAAAATATTGTCCTTCCGACGAAAATATTGCTGATATATTTACAAAGAATGTACCTAGAAACAAACATTATAAATTTGTTAATTTGTTAAATATTAGATAATTCGTTTTTGCAAAATATTCATTTTGAGGACGAGTGTTGGAATTATACTTGTTAAACTACTTGTTATAACTATATAAATGTAATTCTCTGAAGCATTGAAATATTTGTTTATAGAAAGATTTTTATGTAAAAATATTTTCATTCACTTTTTCCTATTAAACTTATTCAGTTCTTTTAATAAACGTTTTTGCTTTGATATAAAACTTAGATTTGTGTGAACGACTAATTTTTCCAATAGAGATATTCTTTAATGTAAACAAAGGTGGTGAAGTTTCTCAAATATACAAGCAGTAGGTGGTAAAAGGGAATTTAAGTCCCCCAGATGGATCAACAAAAGATAATTTTCAAATATATTGGAAAATAAAAGAAAATATATAAATGCGACCATTCTGGATTTGTTAATCGTAATTTTTTTTGTCAATAGGCGAACAACTTCGTATTTGCAACAAAACATCAGTACAGCGACTACTTTATACCAAAGTAAAAATGAGAAATAAACAACCAATACTTGGTAAAATATGGAAGCATATATTAATTAACATTATACGGAACGGGGAGTTATGTTTTATATATATTTTACACATATAAAAAGGATAATATTTTTATTTATTTGTTTTGACGTTTCATAAACGTACCCCTGAACAACAGATATTGCATGCGTTCATGCGATGAATTTATGGGATTTGTTCCCATAGAAAGAAAAGAAACTCTAAACAGTTTTTTAATAAATGAATTTAATTAAGCACAAGATTTACAAAGATAAGGACACAGCGTGTGTTTTAGAAGAGAAGAGAAAAAAAGGTAAAGTCAAAAAACAGAAAGTTGCACAGTTGCATTTTAAAAAATGAAATTATGTGTAGCTGCTTGCCAAAGTATGAAAATACGTGTAGCTGCTTGCCACAGTCACTCCCCTTCAATTTCATTGATGAGCAAATTGAACGAATCTTTGTGGAGGAGTGATCACACGACCACTTCGAGAGGTCATTGTTGATGAGTTTGTTTCACTCAGCTTAGATCTTTCGTCGGAGACCTTCCTCTGTGCTTTTTTCGCGGGTGCCAGCGCCATTGATGCATTATCGAGAGTATTCGTCGGTTCGTCACCGGTCGACGTAAACGCTGCCTTTAGTCGATCGATACTGATTTTTATAACGCGGTTGCCTGCTTTCACGTCAAAATATTTTTTGTCTCTCTTTACGACCTCGAATGGACCGTCGTAAGGTGCCTTCAATGGTGGTCGCGCCGTATCGTCCCTGACGAAGACATGAGAACAATTGCTGAGTTCCTTTTGGACGAATGTTTTCCCTGATGCGTGATTAGCGGTTTCCGTCGGTTTTAACTCTTGCATAACTTTTTTAAGATTGGCAACGAACTCGCTCTCGGTATGCTCGTCCGCTGGTTTGTCGAAGAACTCTCCAGGTAGCTTTAGCGTGACACCGTAAACCATTTCGGCCGGACTAGCGTTGATGTCTTCTTTTAAAGCTACCCGAAGTCCAAGCAATACAAAAGGAAGAGCTTCAATCCAACTATAGGATGCGTGACACTTCAAGGCACTTTTTAGGGTACGGTGAAAACGCTCCACCAAACCATTCGCTTGTGGATGGTACGCAGTTGTGCGTAGGTGTTTTGATCCTGTTAAAAGATTTAATTCGTTGAATAGGTTTGACTCAAATTGCCTTCCTTGGTCGCTTGTTATAATATGTGGTATTCCATATTGGGCTATCCAACCGTTTAAAAAAGCTTTTGCTACAGTTGTAGCTGTAATGTCTTCGATTGGAACTACTACAGGCCACCGTGTAAATCGATCTATACAAGTGAGGCAGTACCTGAATCCACCCGCTGTAGGAAGCGGACCAATTAAATCTATGTGGATGTGTTTAAATCGCTGATCCGGTTCTGAAAAATTGCTTAAAACAGTTCTGTTGTGTCTGCTTACCTTGGATCTCTGACACTGTATGCATGTCTTTGACATTTTGGAGATATCTCTTTTCATGTCGTTCCACACAAAACGTTCGGTGATCAATTTGATTGTAGGACGCTTGCCAGGGTGCGATAGGTTGTGCATTGAGTTAAAAACTTGTCTTCGGAACTCGGTTGTGATAAATGGTCGAACTTTCTTAGTGGAAATGTCACACCAAAGTGAAACCTGTGAGTTTGGAAGCTCGACGAGTTTGAGTTGCAGCGTTGAATTTGTCTTTAATCGTTCTAACTCTGGATCATTGCTCTGGCTTACCGCAAGTTTTTTGAAATCGATTTGTTCACCATTAACCACCGCTTCAATGCGTGACAGCATGTCAGCTACTACATTTTCTTTTCCGGCGACGTGTTGAATATCAGTGGTGAATTCACTGATGAAACTAAGTTGGCGCGTTTGCCTCGGCGTCGTCTTGTCCGGACTTTTTTGAAATGCGTAAACTAATGGTTTATGGTCAGTTAGAATTGTGCATCGTCGGCCGTCGATCAAAAAAAGAAAATGCTTGACTGCCTGGTAGATGGCCAACAACTCTCGATCGTAGGTACTTAGCTTCTTTTGAGAATCGGTTAGCCTTTTTGAAAAAAAACCAAGTGGTTTTAAAGATCCATCCACATGCTCGTGAATTGCAGCTCCCACGCAGAAATTGCTCGCATCCACTTGGAGCACCAATCTTGCGTTTGGTGATGGATGAGCCAGGAGGGTAGCGTTCGCTAAATCGGTTTTGCATTTTTGAAATGCTTCTGTAGCTTCTTCATCCCACACCACCGGGGTCATATCCTTCTTCCTGTTTCCTCTTATTAACTTCTGAAGTTTACCCTGTGTGTAAGCAGCATTGGGAATGAAGCGTCGGTAGTAATTTAGCATTGCTAGGAAACGTCTGAGTTCCTGGGCAACCCTCGGTTTTTCGATTTTTTTAATAGCTTCAATTTTTTCTTGAGTAGGAGCTATGCCGTCTTTAGTTATCCGATGGCCCAAAAAGTTAATTTCAGATTCTCCGAAAACACATTTTGAAAAGTTTATCTTTAAATTGTTTTGGCGTAGACGTTGCAATACTATGTCCAAGTGGTGTTTGTGTTCTTCCACGCTCGAGGAAGCGACGCATATATCGTCTATATAAACTTGAACGAAATTTAAGTCGCCGAAAATTTTATTCATGAAACGTTGGAATGTCTGGCTTGCGTTACAAAGCCCGAAGGTCATAACATTAAATTCAAATAAGCCGAATGGCGTTATGATAGCCGTCTTTTCGCGATCTTCCGCTGCGATGGGGATCTGGTGGTAAGCTCTCTCAAGGTCTATAGTGGAAAACACTACGTTTCCCCGTAAATTTTGTGAAAAATCTTGAATGTATGGAATTGGATATCTATCCGGTTTTGTTACCGCATTAAGACGTCTATAATCGCCACAAGGTCTCCAGTCGCTGGAGTTCTTCTTGGGCGCCATGTGCAAGGGACTGGCCCATTGGCTACTGCTCGGACTGCAAAACCCTTGCTTAACCATGTATTCGAATTCTTTCTTTGCAATCGCTAGCTTTTCCGGATTTAACCTCCGTGCTTTTGAAAAAACAGGGGTTCCGCGCGTGACTATGTAATGTTGAACGGCGTTGCTCGGAATTTGCCTAGCAGCTGTACAAGGACGAGTTAGATCTTCGTATTTGCTGAGCAAACTTTTAAAAAGGTTGTTCGACGTTGGTGAGATCGTGTAAATATGCTCGATTTTTTCACCGCAAGCCATGCCACTCACCTCAAGCTTAGTTTTACCGTCAATTATTTTTCTTCTCCGCACATCGACAAGGAGTTCAAATGCGTGTAAAAAATCAGCTCCTATGATGGGCTTCGAGACATCGGCGATTACGAACTCCCAATCCATTGTTCTTCTTAGACCGAAATCTATTGATTGAATCTTGGTGCCGTACGTCTTTATTGGCGTTCCGTTCGCTGCATACAGAGAATATGAGCGGGGGGAGGTTCGATCGATTGGCGGCATGACGGAAAAATCCGCGCCCGTGTCTACAAGGTACCTAATTTTGGTTTTATTGTCTGTGAGAAACAGGCGGTGGCTTTGTCGGTCCACCCTGTGCACCGCTGACAGAGTGTTTTTTAGTTTTCCGGATTAGTCTTCTTGTATTGGCACGGCTCCGTGCACTTTTTTGCCTTATCGCCAAATCGGTAATGATAGCGGCAAAATGGAAAACGAGTGCGAGACTTGCTGCGGCTGCGAGAATTTTCCCGCGTCACCGATCGACTTGAACTTGAAGCTTTTAAGTCTTTTATTTGCTTCCTGAGCTCCTCTATTTCGGCATGTAATGAGTCTGAACTTTGCACTGAGCAGACGTTTGAAAATCTTTGCACCTCCATCATCTTGTCGGCCTGCTGAGCCATTTTATGAGAATCGCCATCGACGATAGAAATTACGGCACGTATATTTTCTGGAAGGCGTTCTAGCCACAGAGACTTCACTGCGTCGTCAGCCATTTTGTTGCCGGCGAGGTCTTTCATGCGTTTCAGGAGTTGCGTCGGTTTAAGATCGCCAAGCTCAATCTCCTTTATTAAACGTCGAAGCTTTCTTTGATCGGAATCTGCATACTCAGCGATTAAAGTTCTTTTTATTGTGTCATACTTCCCTTGAGCGGGCGGATCGCGTATTATTTCCGCGATTTGCACTAAAATTTGCGTGTCTAGGGATGAAATGACGTGGTGGTACTTTGTCTCGTCCCTTGTTACGCCTGCTACTGCAAATTGTGACTCCATTTGGATGAAGTACAGATCCGGTTGTTCCTTGCAGAATAATGGGGGCCTAACGCCCACGCGAAACACCTCCCTGCTTGCAGCAATACTTTGTTCTCCGGCTGTAGTCGCCTCCGTTGTTGCTAGTGCTGCGCCATCGGTTTCTGTCGCCATCTTGCGATATACAATATTAGTTTCTTGCTTTTTTAATAACTTACGTAAGTGTTCACACAGGGGTCACCAATTATGGGATTTGTTCCCATAGAAAGAAAAGAAACTCTAAACAGTTTTTTAATAAATGAATTTAATTAAGCACAAGATTTACAAAGATAAGGACACAGCGTGTGTTTTAGAAGAGAAGAGAAAAAAAGGTAAAGTCAAAAAACAGAAAGTTGCACAGTTGCATTTTAAAAAATGAAATTATGTGTAGCTGCTTGCCAAAGTATGAAAATACGTGTAGCTGCTTGCCACAAATTTATTTTCGGCGAAGTACAAGTTTTTTGCAGCGAAGTACAAGTTTTTTGCACAAAATCACAATTTTTTATCGTAGTGTTAGTGAAAATGCCATTGTGTTTTGCGACGAATTCGAAGTGTCCTATCTCATTATCTCTGCAGTAGCTTCCGAGACAGCGACGAGGTAGGGCTGTATGCTGCCCTTGTTTGATTTTGCTACACCCAAAAAATTATCGTTGTTTGTCTTTATGACAAAGTTTATGTGAATTTTCCCTTTATATTAAAAAATATTATTGCATTATTCAATTTACTTCATATTATAAATTATTATTGCATTATCTACTTTAGATTATAAAATATTATTGCATTATCTACTTAATTTTATAAAATATTACATTTACATTACTCATTACTCATTACAAGTTAATTTCAAATCTTATGCTTCATTCGCAATGTATTGCAATAATCCAAATATGTAACGTGCAAACAAACAAAAATGAAAAAATATTCATGCTTTTTGTTTAAGCGCATATATTTTTCTCAGTGGTAAGTGAAAAAAATTCCAATACACACTCAAAATCTGATAGTGTGCATTTGGACATCGCTGTTTTAAACATTAAATTATTAGGTCTACTCGTATACACACAGCACACACAACATGATACCGAACAGAAACAATAACAACTACAGAAACAACAACAACCGATCCACAACAACAGAAACAATAATAATGCATACCAACAAAATCGAGACAGAAATAACACTAAGGGCCAGTTTTTCAGTGCTCGTTTAAACGGCGTTTAAACGACGTTTAGTTAAACGTCAAATAAAAGTTAACTGAGATTTGGGTTTTACAGTGCGAGTTTAACTTATCTATGTTAAACGTATCTTATCTATATTTTTTAGCGAATTTATCTAAATGCAACGAGTATTTATACTCGTATACTCGTTACTATAAGTTGATGTTTCAACCTATTTTGGCAGCACCTGTCAATATTTTCATTTTTACAAAGGGAATTACTTATTACTTCTTGTGCAAATAAACAAAATTATTAGCATAGTTTTGAACAAAGGTGAATGTCTGTACTCGAAAGAAACAGCTGTTTCTTTATCTATTAAAAAGATAAATTAACCGGAGTTTAACTAACCAATTTCGGCCTCTTCCTCTGGAAAGCCAAAAACAATTACAAAATTATAGTATATTTCAAAGAATGCTACAAACTTTGTTGATTCATTGCAGAAATAAAAAGTTTACATTTTTAATAGATACAGAAGCAGCAGATACAGATACTATCTATATAATTGGTTTGTTTGCTTAAAACTAGTAATCTCAAGAAACGCTTAACCGATTTGAATCCGGTTTCCTATATTTTATCCGCCGCTGGAAGGCGCTGTATACCTTTTTATAGGAGGAGAATAATATAAAGATGCATATCTCACCAAAGGAACGACCAATTTTAATACGTTTTCGCCTTTATGTACGCTTTTTTTATCATAGGCTATATGGAGTTTCTATTGAATAGTAAAAAAGAGATGTGCATGGGGAAGATGCACATACTTCTATTGCTCAAAACAAAAATAAACTCCTACCAAATAGACGCAATTATATCAGCTGAACTACCTGATCAGGCAATGATGAAACAAACTTTTTGAAACAATTGAAAGAACAATGATTCATGGACCATGTGGAAATTTAAATCGAACAGCTCCTTGCATGCAAAATAATGCACTAAGAGATAGTAAGGAAATAATGGATTCCCGATATACAAACAAAGAGATTGAGACAATGGTGGGCATACAGCCAACATTAAAATGAAATATGGTGTAGAAATTGAGATTGATAATAGATGGGTTTTACCATATTGCCCACTATTATAAAAAATTTTGAGGACAAGATATTGTTATTAAGAGGAACTGATCTTGCATTATTTAGCCTTCCAAAAGTACAACGGAATGAGCAGCACCCTCTTAGCCATGAATTAGTTCGTGAAGCATCACTCAACATTGGTCATCTCCAACAAGAGCTCTCAGTCTCTTATCTTCTTAATCTTATACTTTCCAAAATTCCTCATGTAGGTCAAATTGCAGTTGCCGTAGCTTCTTCTGGTATTGCTGCAACCGCATTCAAACTCCCCTCAAAATGCAACGTGCCATATCACCGTATCGGTAATGTCGGATGTTCTAAGAAGAAGCCAAATTATTGTCTGGGATTAATGTACATACAATGGCGCACAAAGCAGCATTTGAAGCTTTAAACAGGACGTTATAGGATATTCGAAGAAATACAGCCGTCATGGGAGGAATTACTTTGTTTTTTTTTAAGATTTCAGGCAAACAAGAGCGGACGAAATAAAAGCATGCAAAATCATTTCTTCTCGCATATCTACAAATATGCGACCTTATTTACACGGGAATCAAGTTTCTTCTAATTTCGCAAAGAAAATATTAATGCTAGGCAATGGTCAGATAAAATCACCTCAGCAAGGTGAAATATATATAAAAAATATATGTAATACATAAGTGCCCTGAATTGAAAAATTAAGGGAACACGTATACAAGGGCATATTAAAACACTATCTGGATCATACGTGAAGGGGCACAAATTTTGCAGAAAATTCCATTGACTCTATTTGCTATAAATCAATCGACACTGTTCCAGATGAAAATGAAGTTGTCAACTATACTACAGAGTTTCTAAATTCTCTTCAGCCTCCACATACACATTGGCACATTGCCTCTCTTTAAAGGTTGGGACACCGATTATGCTACTAAGGAATTTGAAACTCCCACTTTTGTGCAACGGAACTACATTGGTGGTTGAAAAGCTCATGCCTTATGTAACTGAAGCAACCATTCTCTCCGGAAGTGGCAAAGGTGAAAATGTTTTTATTCCAAGAATACCTATAATTCCTACTAGGGATGTCAATCCCGGGATTCCGAGATCCCGGGATTCCGAGATCCCGGGATTCCGAGATCCCGGGATTCCGAGATCCCGGGATTTCATCGAAAACGCCATACCGAAATCCCGGGATTATTTTTCATAAAATCCCGGGATTTTCGGGATTTTAACTACAAAATAAAATCAAATAAAATATAAAAGATTTTCCGATTGTATATGAAAAATCCTATTTTTAAACTGTATTTTAAAAACAGCATTTGTATCTCGTGTAAACTACACGTTATATAAATAACGAGAGTACCAGCTGTCATTTGTTATCTTGACAGATTTCACCTCAGCACTTACATTAAATTTACAAAAACAATTGCAAGCAATTCTGTTTATAGGTGAATAAAAATAATTCAAATAGTAACAACCGAAGTATCATCTCGTAATGATTTTATATGCAATTTAGCATTTTGCATTTAGCTGTCATATTACCTCGTAGCTTTCCGCATATAACACATAATTTTTCTGTATTATTTATATAATATATGTACTATATTATCTAAATATATAGTATTCTACATTATTTAAAATTATATTCTTCCAATTACAAAACAATCCCGAAATTAGTGCCGATCACGAGATTTGAATTTTCAAATCCCCAAATCCCGGGATTGACAAAATCTTGTCCCGTTTGACATCCCTAATTCCTACAGATACGCCTTTACAATTTATATGGCTTCAATTTCCTAGCTTCAATTTCCTATTTTTCCTATTGAGCAGTTCATACACTCTGAAAATAATCGTGTTTACTTAACTGAACGCACTTACGAAAATTTGAACCTACGAACGGAAACCCAAAGTAATTTTCCATCTCAAGTAATGGTATGGGCAGCTGTGACCGCCGATGGACGCTGTCCAATCGTTTTCATCGAGCCTGGTGTCAATGCGACTTATTATTGGTAAAACGTTTTGGAAGCTGTAAAGCCGTGGGCACGCAAATATTTCGATCGTACACCATGGACATTGCAGCAAGACTCGGCACCATCTCATGAAGCTCGTGTAAACCAAGAATGGTTAAAAAACCATGTTCCACACAATGGCTTTCGAACTCGCCAGAGGCAAACTATTCCATCGGGGCAACTTTGGAGAGCAAGGTGAGGACTAAAACGATGCCAGTATAGATGTGCTGAAGAAAGCCATTGTACGGGAATGGCCCGAAATGCCGAAATACCGCAACATCGTATTCGTGCAGCGTACAACTCAATTTTTAACCATTTGAAGTCCATAGTCCAGGCCAAAGGTGGCCACATCGAGGTAAAGTGAATGGATTCTAAATTTTATTATTATGTCCATACATTTTTGTAATTTGAATCAATAAAAAATATTTTCACCCAAAAAAAATATGGTCGTTTGAATAGGTAACAGTTCAATCGCCCAACCCTGTAGACACATACTCGTAAGTGCAATAAATTCTATCCACACATTTGTCTTAATATAAAAATGAATGTAGAATATTTTTTTGGAAATAAAGGAATAAAGGAACTATTTGAAGTTGGCCATATATCACATACACAATTGCCATCTTCAACCGCGATTTACAAAATTTCGGCTATAACCGTCTCAACCATTTTCTCACAGTTAGTGGCTGTATTCATTGACTTTTAGGCACTGTAGGTTTCATCAACGCACTAAGCCTGGTTTACGAACGGTGGCATCTTGTATACAACTCCTTGACCGGCCACCGTGTATGTGATATATGGCCAACTTCAAACGCGATTTACAAAATTTCGGCTATAACCGTCTCAACCATTTTCTCACAGTTAGTGGCTGTATTCATTGGCTTTCAGCCACTGAAGGTTTCAGCAACGTACTAAGCCTGGTTTACGAACGGTGGCATCTTGTATACAACTCCTGGATGGGCCACCGTGTATGTGATATATGGCCAACTTCAAACGCGATTTACAAAATTTCGGCTATAACCGTCTCAACCATTTTCTCACAGTTAGTGGCTGTATTTATTGGCTTTTAGGCACTGTAGGTTTCATCAACGCACTAAGCCTGGTTTACGAACGGTGGCATCTTGTATACAACTCCTTGACCGGCCACCGTGTATGTGATATATGGCCAACTTCAAACGCGATTTACAAAATTTCGGCTATAACCGTCTCAACCATTTTCTCACAGTTAGTGGCTGTATTCATTGGCTTTCAGCCATTGAAGGTTTCAGCAACGCACTAAGCCTGGCTTACGAACGGTGGCATCTTGTATACAACTTCTGGATGGGCCACCGTGTATGTGATATATGGCCAACTTCAAACGCGATTTACAAAATTTCGGCTACAACCGTCTCAACCATTTTCTCACAGTTAGTGGCTGTATTTATTGGCTTTTAGGCACTGTAGGTTTCATCAACGCACTAAGCCTGGTTTACGAACGGTGGCATCTTGTATACAACTCCTGGATGGGCCATCGTGTATGTGATATATGGCCAACTTTTAATACATATTTTTATTTTATTATTTTTCTCTTCAGTAAATAACAATTATATAACAATATAACCAACAGTGTACATTTCGAGATTAGTAGTTGAAACTAGTGTCGATCTCAACTTAATATTAATTGACATTAAATTAACACAATCGAAGACTTCTTATATTAGGTGGCAAGCAGTTAAAAAGCCGAGGAGCAGACAGATAGAATCTAAAGTAGAGTTGCAGGTTATGCGATGGAACTGTTGCAAAATCAGAATTCTGATCTCTCAGTGTGTATGTTGGATTTCTTGTGCCGAAAAAGAAACCAGTGTTATCCAGATTAGTAAACTAAGTTTTTAAAATTTTATAAAAATAAAGGTGCTTTAGGGGAAGAATAAATTGAAAATTGGAAAGCTACTATCATACCGGGATTTATTACTAATTGTTCTAATTGCAAGCTTCTGAATCGAGTATAATGCGTTAATATTGTAGTAAACAGTTCCACCCCAACAGACTAGGCCATACTCAAGTTTAGAATGGAAGATATGATATAAGATATAAGAATGGAAGATATATATAAGATAGGTATTTAGTTAGAACGTCAGTATGACCAGTCCAATTCATTTTGCTATCTAAATGAAGTCCTAAATATTTATATGAATTAACGCAACCAATAATACAACAACTTGGGCAGCAGTTCATCGAGTTATTATTGGTCAGGTAATTGGTAGATGAGGGACATATATTCCAAGTCAAAGGTACATTTTTGCAGGCTGCACCATGGAATACCAAGTTATCAATAACAGGCGGTTTACCTCTAGCACAAAATAACATAATTTTAGACTTCTCACTTAGAACAAGCTCATTCATAAAAACCAGTGACTCAGTAGTATTAAGTCGTTATTAATGGCCACAGTCAGTCTAGGAATCGAATCACTTGTATAAGTACAGGCCAGATCATCAGCAAACGCGACTGGCTTGCCGGAGAAGCCGATCGACAGCAGAGAATTTATAAAAATTAGAAACAGAATTAGCCTTAGCACAGATCCTTGCGGAACGCCAATATTGATTGTAGCCATAGGCGAGAAGTCACCACCAATTCTAACTCTCTGCTGTCTATCGGTTAAATAAGACCGAAACCAACTTTGGACGTTATCTATAAATCCACAACCGTACAGTTTATCTAAGAGTATTACATGATCCACAGTATCAAAAGCTTTCTTTATGAATAGCGCCGCAGTAATCGGCTTATTATTCATGCTGTTATAAATATTACAACAAAAGTTAAGTAGAGCGTCTTCAGTGGACTTTCCCTCACGAGAACCATATTGACAATTATTAAAGAAACTTTTTTTATTGAGAAAGTTGACGATTCTTGTTTAAACTGCTTTCTCAAAAATTTTCGAGAACGTCGGCAGGATTGAAATCGGCCTGTAATTATTCAATGACAACTTATCACCTTTCTTATGCAAAGGAATAATCTCAGCCACCTTGAGTCCAACCGGAAAGATACCCTGTTCCATACTATCATTAAAAATAACTGACAATATTTCAGCAATATAAGGACCAATATTTTTTAAAAAGTTACTTGAGAAGCAATGTGAAGTAGATGAATTGGAGCTTTTTAAGGAATGAATTATTGAAAATATTTCAGTGGCAGATATAGGCTCGAAGAAGAAGCTCTCTGTATAAAAAACATCATTAAAACTGCAATCACAAGAGACAGCATTAGCCCCATTGGCTGTGATAACATCAGTCGCTACATTTGAGAAAAATGTATTGAACTCATTAGCTATTGCCTTTGGAGATGAAATAGAACTATGCTCGGTGTCAATTTTAGAGATGATAACATGATTTTTTGTATTACCCAGCAAGTCGTTTACAAGGCTCCATTCTTTCTTTGGAGAACCCTTTAGCTTATTAAACTCATTTATATAAAATTTTTCTTTTGCTAAAGCTACATCTTTGATGATTGTTTTACAAAAATATTTATACCGGGCTAGCAACGCATTATCAAAGGGTTTTTTTTTGTTTTTATGTACAATTTATTTTTTAGACGAATCAGTTTTAAAAGCGCCGAAGTCATCTAGGGTTTTAGCCTCTTGTCTTTTGCATGCTGAGAACTACCATACGAACAACTAGTAGTATGCTTAGACAGTATATCAATAAAGTTATCATAAGCCACACTGGGATCAGACGCATTGTAGACTGTTGCCAAGTCTCGGTTG
Organism: Myopa testacea; assembly: GCA_949629155.1. Classification (NCBI taxonomy): domain Eukaryota; kingdom Metazoa; phylum Arthropoda; class Insecta; order Diptera; family Conopidae; genus Myopa; species Myopa testacea. The sequence continues at coordinate 16,414,479 of OX451347.1, forward strand.
CAAGTTTATGATTTAAGGCAGTGATAAAAATGTGATCACTACATGATTCCGAAGTATTTGAAATCCTAGTGGGATCATTTATACAAGACTCAAGCCCATATGACATTAATAACAACAAATAATCTTTTGCAAAAGGAGACTCATCTAAGATGTTTATATTAAAGTCACCTAGTAAAACAAGATTATTCGCCGTTGTGGTAGCCAATATTTGGTTAAGGTCGCTTAGAAACGTTGTATTCGGGACACGTGACTGAAATCGGTAAATGGCAATAAACGTAAATGAGAAGCCAGAGATTCTGCACTTTAGCTTAATTCCATCAAGACTACTTAAGCAAAGACATGAATATTCGCATATAATGTCATCACGAACAAAAGCTGCCACGCCACCAGCGGCATGAGACTTATTGCAATTATAATAAGAAATGTAACCAGGAACATTATATATCGATTGCTCTCCATCAAAAATCCAAATTTCAGATAAAAATATGAAGGTTGGCTTTGAAATCAGAGAATTAACATATAGCAAGAAATGGTCAAAGTTCTTACGTAGACTACGAATGTTTTGATGAATTACATAAAAGCTAGTTTGTTCAACCCTATTAGTGATACTTTCAAACGAAGTGGACTCACAAAGGCGAGGTGGGATGCACAAACAGTTGGTATTAAAAGTACTAACCATTAAAATTTAAGTTAGTTTTTGTAGATCATCTAAAGATGAAATCACCACTGCCTTATCACCATCCCGTTTTCTCACTAAGGCTTTACCATTTCCAACCCATAGGTATTTATAGTTTAGATCACTTTTAACTTTTTGCGCAGCTTTAAAAATATTCCTAGTTGTAGGTGACAGACAATTATTAATATAGATTTTTTTATTGTTGTCGCAACCGAAGAGACGCGTAGTAAGCCCTAATCTATTCTCATACTTATTTCTTAACACAGCACTTTTTACATGTTTAGACACAAACTTAATTGTAATAATATTTTTAACAGAGGAATCACCCTGTTTATTTATTGATCTAACGAAGCAATCATCTCCGGACCGATATTCAGCTTAACACCTTCAGAAAAAATTTTGAGAGCAGCTTCAAGTCCGTTTTGTTTGCAATGCTGTCTTGATACACCACTAATTTCAACGCATTTTTCTCTTCTCTTCTCAGTCAAATAATCAACTTGTTTCTGGAGAGCCAGCACCTGTGTTTGCAGTACCGTTTTATCTTTTTGAAGAGACTCGATAAGCTGGAGAGCATTAGTATTTAAACTTTTGAGAGATAAAATTTCACGATAAAGAGTCTCAAGAGTTACAGCTTCTAATAGAGCAGGCTATGACCTGCATTGTACTCTTTGACCTTCAAGATTGACTGAAGCATCAGTGCACAAATTAGAAGATGTGTTATTGCTGCAAACAGCAGCGTCAGCTTTTTGTACGTCTTTTCCATGTGACCGCACTGCCTTTGATGTAGTTCTGATTTTAGATAAATGCAGAGATTGTTGTTGCTCCTGCTTCTGTTTCTGATCAGGGTTACGCTCTATGGGAGAAGCCTCCGCTTCACGCGTAACGGTATTAGAACGGAGGGAGCCACGTCTAGCAGCCGCACATTTCGAAAAACGAAAATGATTTTTCGACAACTCCATAAACGCAATATCAGCTGGCAAAATATTTACACATTTGCAGTGAAAGAATTCATTGCAGTCCACGCATTTTATTTTGTCTTGACCGCGGTCAACTTTGAGATTACACACACACGGCATTGTAATTAAAAATCACAAGGAGTAAAAAAGAGTACGTGCTGATACGACTAGTGCACAAGACTTCAAACGCGATTTACTAAATTTCGGCTATAACGGTCTCAACCATTTACTCACAGTTAGTGGCTGTATTCATTGGCTTTCAGCCACTGAAGGTTTCAGCAACGCACTAAGCCTGGTTTACGAACGGTGGCATCTTGTATACAACTCCTGGATGGGCCACCGTGTATGTGATATATGGCCAACTTCAAACGCGATTTACAAAATTTCGGCTATAACCGTCTCAACCATTTTCCCACAGTTAGTGGCTGTATTCATTGGCTTTTCGACACTGTAGGTTTCATCAACGCACTAAGCCTGGTTTACGAACGGTGCCATCTTTTATAGAACACCTTGGCCAGGCAATGTATATATACCAGAGCCTGAAAATAACTCTTATTCCAATTATCTTCCTCATAAAAGTTAGACTTTTAACTTTTATTTTGAAAATAAAAGTTAAAAGTTTTTCTCATAACTTTTATTTTGAAAATAAAAGTTAAAAGTTTTTCTCATAACGTTAACTCATAACGTTAACTCTCTCATTAAAAGTTTAACTCTTATTTTAAAAGTCATGGATATAAGTTTTTCTGATGACTTTTTCTGGTGACTTTTTTGAAATAAGAGTTATTTTAAGAGTTATTTTGAATAAGTGCGGAGAAGCATGAATATGTGGTTAGGTTTGGAATAAGCTGCTTGAGAGTGAAAATAGTTAGTTTTAGAAACTGTGTGCCGCTGAGATTTGTTGTTTATTCATTGATCGCCGTGTATGTGTATCTAGCATTACGTCGAAAGTAGCCCTTATCGGCAGCAGGTACAGTACAGCGGCGACAATGCTTTGAAACAACAACTCATCGTTCCGCTTGTGTGTGAATGACTGTGTTGTTGTTGTTCGTTGTTTTCGTTGAACGGTTATAAAGAATTAAAGCAGAAATGCAGACGCAATTATTTAGATAGAAGATCTATTATTTGTATCAAAGTCGAGTTAGTCGCATGTCAATTGAAAGCTAGTTAACTCTTAAACGGCTGCACCGATTTTGATGCGGTTTTCACCATTCTGCTCGAAACTATGAATTATTCGTATTTGTAAGGAAATATTTTATTATTTTGTGACTCTAATTTTGCATCCCAAATGGGATGATATTTGTTAGACTTTTGGGCCGCTATTTCGAACAAAGACAAATGAGTCTGAGGTTTCGCCTATTTTCGTGCATCTATTGTACGATTTATTGGCGTCAGGTAGAGGCATTGCATTCCAAGAGACAAAACTAACGGGATATGCTTTTGTCGCTGATATTTTGTTGCTGCTTTTCACTTTCAAAGTTTGTATTGTAAAAAAAAAATGCAATTAATGGCGGGAATTTCCATTTGCCGCCCTTTAAGCATTCAAAATACAGAGAACGGTGCAGGACAATAAAAAACATTCAGATTTGTCCTGTCCAGTTCCGAGAATCGATTTACTGATGCACTTTTGAGATGTCATTCAACTTTTATGATGATTCTTACTTATTCTTATTTCTTCTTATTTTTCTTACAAATACGAATAATTCATAGTTTCGAGCAGAATGGTGAAAACCGCATCAAAATCGGTGCAGCCGTTTAAGAGTTAACTAGCTTTCAATTGACATGCGACTAACTCGACTTTGATACAAATAATACATTTTCTATCTAAATAATTGCGTCTGCATTTCTGCTTTAATTCTTTATAACCGTTCAACGAAAACAACGAACAACAACAACACAGTCATTCACACACAAGCGGAACGATGAGTTGTTGTTGTTGTTTCAAAGCATTGTCGCCGCTGTACTGTACCTGCTGCCGATAAGGATACACACACACTGCGATCAATGAATAAACAACAAATCTCAGCGGCACACAGTTTCTTAAACTAACTATTTTCACTCTCAAGCAGCTTATTCCAAACCTAACCACATATTCATGCTTCTCCGCACTTATTGAAAATAACTCTTAAAATAACTCTTATTTCAAAAAAGTCACCAGAAAAAGTCATCAGAAAAACTTTTATCCATGACTTTTAAAATAAAAGTCATACCCATAACTCTTATCCATGACTTTTAAATATAAAAGTCATCGAAAAAGTTTTTTCAATGACTTTTAAAAATAAAAGTCTTCAATAAGGGTATGACTTTTATATTTAAAAGTCATGGATAAGAGTTATGGGTATGACTTTTATATTTAAAAGTCATGGATAAGAGTTATGGGTATGACTTTTTTGATAAAAGTCATAAAAGTTTCAAGGTCTGATATATACATATATATATAATATAAGGCCAATTTCAAAATTTCTTTTCAAAAAAATGGTAATTGGGTTTTGTTTTGATTTTTGATTCATAAATATTTATGACTTTGATTTTTAATATGGCTTAGATCTCACCTCGGCATACTCATCTGGTACACTCGCAGCTAAGAAGTCAATAACAGCGGAGTTAACAGTGCTCTGTTAAAGTTCGCGATGTCGCGATCTTAACAGAGAACAGAACTCTGTTAAAGTGCGCGACGTATTTAACTTCACGCACTTATTATAGAACCATTGGAACTAATGAACTTAAATATAAAACTAGATAATGAAAACATTAATCATGAAATTTACGCCACTTTCAAAATAAACATGTTTGTTATACCGTTAATTACCAAAACTTTTCTCGAACAAATCTCAACAGTTCTCAACTTGTTGATTGCAAATTTTTTAAAAATGAAAAGATACCGTTCTATTGTATTTAGTGTTGCCATTAACTCGATTTTTTTTTAAAAGTGACTTATAAATAAACTCAAAGTGACTCAAAATAAACGGCTCATATTATAGACGTTTTATAAAAATTTTTCAGAAATTGCTAAATGCCTAATTATTAAAAAAATACCAAATTTACATGGACATAAGAACACCAGAATAAGCTTTTAACAGTTTAGAAGAAAAATTAATGAATCCACCAATATTACAATATCCGGATTTTTCAAAACCGTTTGTTCTGACGACTAACGCTTCAAATTACGGTCTTGCAGTGCTTTCTCAAGGTGTCATTGGAACTGACTTACCCATATCTTACTCAAGTAAAGCACTAGACAAACACGACCTAAATAAATCAGTTTTAGAAAAAGAACTATTAGCAATTCACTTGGAAATAAATTTTATTATACATAATATTATTTTATTATGGTAAAAAATTTATTGCCTTAATCAGAGTCACTTTTAGCTGTCGTCTAAAACAGCTGTTTGTCATCTTTTTCTATTCGCAGAGACGACGCCTTCTCTTAGCTAAGCGTGCTGTCGTGTCTTACGTAGTTTCGAGGTGAGTAAAAACCTATTCACAGAGACGATAACCAACGGCATGAGTTGTCAAATGCGATAACATCATCCTAGGTGTCGTCTCTGCTAAAAATTTATTTTATGATTTATTTTTTTGATGTTTTTATATTATAATTATATTTTATTGTATTATAAAATAAATAAATATATAATATATAATGTTATTTTGAAAAACTGTTTTTTCTGGAGAAAATGGGTATAATATTTTTGTCAAGAAAAATGTTTCTTTAAATAATGTTTTATTGGAAAATAAGTTATGTAAATTTTTATTTAGGAAGTTTATATATTTAACAATATAACCATTTAAGACCCTCTTTTATCTGTGTGGCCTAAAAGTGGGCACTCTACGACCATATGGCATATTAACGGATAATGCTACTCTATACTCAGGAATGAAATTTTGTTGTCATAACTCAAAAACGAACGCTGATATCACATTTCTTATAAAACATAGGCGTGATCGTTGAGGGATTTTGCCCATCTTCAATACCAACCTGCACACCACAAGAAATAATATTTCTGCAAAATTTCTTCCCGATATCTTCACCGTTTCCCCTGTGATCGTGATTTCAACAGACAGACAGGCGGACGGACATGGCTAAATCGACTCAGGAGTTCACGCTGATGAAGAATATATGTATATACTTTCCTATATCTATCGTCTCTATTTCTATGCGTTACACATTTTGTGACAAAGTGAATATACCCTTAACCATAAGGTGTGGGGTATAGAAAATTGTTGTAATTATTTATTATTTGTTTAAAAACTTTATTGTTTTACCATTTCTTTGTTATATCCATTTATTTATCCATATTTACAATTCTATACTTTTTGTGTATTGTTAATTGTCAAGGATCACAAGAAAATAACGGGAAGCACCGATTGTTTTAGCAGAGTTCTATAAATCGAAAAGAAATATTTTTCTTCGCAAAAATATTATACCCATTTTCTCCAGAAAAAAACAGATTTTCAAAGTAACATTATATAATATATATTTATTTATTTTATAATACAATAAAATAGAATTCTAATATAAAAAAATCATAAAAGATAAATGAGCTCTTATATTTGAAAGTGATATAAGTCCATTTGTTCATGTATCGAGATATTTAAAGGTTTGTGTTTGAATTAATTTAAAAATATTGGCAAAATATTGGTTGCTTATTAGCAACCGCTTCTTTCAGTTCGCCCGTAGATCTGGCGATTGTGTATTATTTTTTGTGGTGTTATAAACACATTGCAACGAGTATATATCATGAAGAGATTACAAAGGCGAATTCAACGCAGAGAAATTTTCAACATTAGCGACATCGATCAGGGACATACCGATTGGTTGGACTCGAACTACGTTTGATGCTTATAAGGTTGTTGAATTCTGTATGACTTCGTATGTGAATATGCGTAAGAAGAGTTGATACATCGAGCACCCGGTTGCCAGATAAAGTGTGAAAGAAAGAATCGATCAATTTTTTGCGTACAGCGGGTGATGAGAAGAACGGTGCAAGAGAAGAACGATTCGTCTTCGTTTTGTTCTTTCACAATAACAAAACATGTACAGCCGTCCGTCCGCAATTAATTGTTAACCATAATTACAATAGAAACAATTACAATAATAATACAATAATACAAGTGGTAACTGCACTTCTTCGGTGTCGTCTGTGTGTAGGCTGATGATGATTTGATGTTGGTGTTGACCTTGATATATTGTTGATGTTGTTGTTAATGTAACTGTTGATGTTACTGTTGACGTTATTGTTGATGTACACCCCGTTGAATTGATGTCTTCTTCTCGGTGTGTTGTGGGAATTTTGTTGCTGCTGGGTAGCTGGCATGGTTGTTGCTGTGTTGTAGTGACTATACTCGTAACGGCCGTTGTTAGCTATCGACCTTAGTTCCCGTTGTTCTGCTGGTACTATTCGGTTGTTCGTTGGTTATAGTGTCGGTTGTCCCACAATTGGGATCAATTGTTGTTTGCTTGAACTGTAGTGGAGGGTTGAGATGTTTCCGGAATCATCGTTTTAACGTCTTGCTTAATCGTTTCAATATCTTTGCTTGTAGCTAGTGGTGATGCGTTTTTAGATCGCTGCCACTTGAGGTAATGTTGTAGACGTCATAAAACCGTAAATTTCAAAATGTCGCCGTAAATTCAACTGGCGAACATCTGGCTGCATTAGCGGCTCTTCTACTTGCTGCTATTGGGTCGTGATTTTGCTGTCGCATACGCGTGACGTAACTTCCGCTTAAAAGGCAAGCAGTTCACTCGCAGGCATTAATTGCAAAGCTGTCATCACTGAATATGTTGCCGTACTATGGACTCATAATACTGACGATTGGCTATTTTTCTTCAGCGACTATCTTCTGGTTATGTTGTTAGACCTCTTGGAAGGTAATTTCGTGTTTGTTGTCGACTGTTGTTGCATTTGAGGCCAATTCTGCTGTGGTCGGTTTGTCTGCCAGTTTTGTTGGACTTGGTTTGACTGCCAATTCTGATGAGGTCGGTTCCATTGCTGATTTCCTTGACTTTGGTTGTTAGTCCTCTGATTCTTATTGATGTACTCACTTCTGTTGTTGCCCTTGTTGTCACACCTCCAACTTGTCTCGTGTCCATATTTTAAACACTTCTGACAATATGGCGTGTTCTTGCGAGTCAAACAATCGTCTCTGGTATGACCTCGCTTGTTACAAAATGAGCAAATTACTCTATTCGCCGCTCCTTGTGTAGTATTTTGTACCGTGTTTGGTTGCCTAACGTTTTTTCCTCCTGAAGCTCTGCCCTGACTTCCATGTTGAGTTTGCTCTTGTTGTTTATACGGCATGGTGGCAGTACGCGGTGCATTCATATTGATGTTTAAGGGGTCTGTGTGGAGGAGACTACTGTTTTCTATGGTTTCGAGTGCCTCTATGGCTAATTCTACCATTTGTTCGAGGTTTTTCTTCGTAACATTGAGCATATAAATTCTCAATGCGGCGTTCCTTAACCCTGTTTTAAAGGATTTCTCTACGGCCCCTTCTACCATACTCAAAAGTGCCATATCTCCGTTTCCATTATATTTCGTTCGCACTACTGCCTGTGTTCGTAGGGTGGTTAGGCGTACTGCAAACTGTCGTATATCTTCGTTAAGTAGCTGGCTACAACTTTGGATACCTATTATCACTGAGTCTAAGGATACCGTTGGTAAATATGCATTTTTTATTGTGAGGTAGAATTCCTCGAGGGTATTGAAGCGTTGTGACCTCACTAAATCATAGGCATCCCCATGTAACCTCTGCTTAATGCAGTCTATGTAGTCCTGAATGTTGTCCGCACCTACATCTCTTGCGGCTAATTCGCACCCGTGTATGAATTTATACACTTCGCTGCGTAAGTCTGGCGAATGTGTTCCAGAAAAGAGCGGTACCAGCCTATTTGTAATTTTAGCTATCTCTCCTATACCCATTTCGATTTGTGTTTCCACTAATGGTTTAAATATAGGAAATGAAACTGAATTATATTCCCTTGGACTGGGTATGGCTGGGGTAGGTTTCTTATGGTATAGTGATTGTTCGTGCGCTAGCTCTATTTCCTGTTGTAGGCGTCTATTTTCCTCTTTTAGTTCTTGTATTCTAGCATGCGCCTTCTCTATGGATGCACAGTCCTCTCTTGATTTTTGTGCTGATTCCTGTTCTAGCGTTTTATTTAATGTTTCCTCTGTTAAACCCTTCTTCTCTAATAATTTCCTTAGTTGTTCGTTCTCGTCTTCTAAGGTCTTTAGTATGTTTTCCTGAAACTGTCTTTCCTTTACATAAGTATCGAACTTATTTTTTAACGCGTTGAATTCTGATAAACAGTCCCTTAAACTTTTATTTTTGTTTTCTACTATATTTTTTAAAAACACTAGCAATTCCTCTATTAATGCGTCTGCTTTTTCTACAGTTGATATTTCTCCTAGTGCGTCTATTTTAGTTTTTATCAACTCTAAATATTCTTTATTGGAAACGGTATTTCTTAAGATGTTCCAAACTTTTGTCACTAGTTCTCCTACCTGTCTCTTCAAATCCCTATGGTCTTTTTCTAATGCTAAATATGCTTGTTCTTGAAAAGATTCGGCCATTAATTATCCTATACTTATTTTTCCAAGTATTTATTTTGGATATTTTTAGAATCAATTAAAACTTTAATTGATTCTCTACAAGCAATTAACTTTTCTTATTCAGCTTTAATACGGCTCATTGACACCCTTTTGGCTGAACACGTTGTAAACATTCGTACGCTTATATATATTATTTTTATTATATTACTTTTTTTTTTTTAATTCGAGCTCGTGGCTCAATTCTGTTCGCCCGGTGCCTGACGTACGTTTTGTTTTTGTTATTTCTTTGTTAGCGTTTTGCTACCATCTGCCGCTCGATAGCAATTTTGTCGCTTCTGGCCTTGCTTGAAGTTCAAGCTCAAGTTTGTGACCTACTTCTTGTTGCAATGAGTTTCTTGCAATTAAGCATAATTTATTTTATTTATTGTCTTGCAGTTATCGCTGCCAGCCTGGTAATTATTAATTAATGTGTTATTAAAAAAAAATACTAACGGATTTGTTTGTTGTATTCATTTATTTGTTCTTTTACAATACTTAATTGTTGTATCTCCTTCTATAGGGTGGTCCTTGGGTATGTTTAGTTGTAAAACAAACTAACTACTTTGACAACTAGTAAAGCTCCTGGTGTTTGTTTTCTGCTTATTAATTTATTGCACTTTTATTACACTTATTCCTAGTGACACTTTTCTTAACTCGTCCTACCAACACGTTCAATTATACTTATTATTGTAACCTAACGCGCGACTTTCTACGCGCTAACACCGAACGACTTCTCTGTTTTAATAATTTACCAAGACTGCTCAACTTTAACTCTGCTTTTACAACTGCCACTTTCAATCCGAAAGATGGGTTTATATCTCTTCTGAGATTCGTTGTTGGACAGAATCATTTCCGCATCGTTTTGCAATTCTCTCAAGAATTAATTTTGACACTCATTGCAAATTTGGAATGCGATCAAGTTCGGCTTTTATCTAGGCCACAGTGGTGTGTGATTCACTTGTACTTTCGAGCTTCGCAATTAATAAAGAATGGCCTAGAAGTATGCATTTTGTGCATTGTTAACTACTGGGCCGAAAAGTATGTGGTGATAGCAACGTTAAGCGTTGTTATTACCAGAGTAATGATTCTGACCTACAACAACCACCACAGAGTCCTGATCTCAACCCCATTGAGTATATGTGGAATAGGTTTGAGAAAAGGATCAGGGCGCATCATATTAGCTCAAAGTCTCCACTAAATGATGTTCTTCAGCACGAATGGGTGAAAATCGAACCTCGCTTTGTACAAAAAGTTGTGGAATCGATGTCGGACCTTCTTAAAGCCCTTATTAAAAATATAGGCTACCCCACAAAATATTAAAAAAAAAGTAATAACTTTTTTTTAAAGTTTAAAATTAATAACTTTTGGATTAATTGATGAAATTGGTTAATTTTTTTGTTAAATTGAAGGAAATGGTTTAATAAACAAAGCTGCATTAAATTTTTTTTAAAATTCTTGCCACGCATTACCTTTTTTTATCAATAAAGTTGTGACCAAGTGCTGTACGAAGACTTTAGTGGAACACTGTATATATTTGTAAATATTTGTGTCAATGTATAATTATGGCATGCCATTAAATTTAATTTGATTTTATGAAACCAGAACATAAAAAACAGAGTGTGTCTAAAACTATTGAACATGCTTTACTATTTGAAATTAATATCGGAAATATTAGTAAAACCTTAGTAGTTAATACATGTACTATATTATATTATCACAAGTATTCGATATAAAATAATAATTTATTATGTATGATTTCTATCTATCTTGTTTAATTGTTTTCTTTGTTGACTTATATGGTATGCATAAATATATATCTGTAGTTAGAAGCCATAACATCATATGCCGACTAAAATATATGTACAATGCCTATACAAATACTTTAACAGCACGCTATGCTCGGAATGTAGATCGTGCCAGCGCTTTGCAAAGCTTAGACACTGAAACAGTAGCAGAACGAAGCTAGAAAAAGCAAAATTTCATTCAAAAGCCATAAAATGTAAAATTGAAAGCAAATCTGTTTGTTCGGCGGACGGACGGCTGTGCATGTTTTGTTATTGTGAAAGAACAAAACGAAGACGAACTGCACCGTTCTTCTCATCGCCCGCTGTACGCAACAAATTGATCGATTCTTTCTTTCACACTTTATCTGACAACCGGGTGCTCGAGGAATCAACTCTTCTTACGCATATTCACATACGAAGTCATACAGAATTCAACAACCTTATAAGTATCAAACATTATCAAACGCAGTTTGAGTCCAACCAATCGGTGTGTCCCTGATCGATGTCGCTAATGTTGAAAATTTCTCTGCGTTGAATTCGCCTTTGTAATCTCTTCATGATACATACTCGTTGCACAATGCCTGCCGGCTGGCTTTGGTAAACAAAAAGTTTGATGATATCTATAAAATCAGTAGCTTCCGAGCCATCGGCGAGATAGGACTATATGCTGCGCTTCACTAATTTTATAATACTACATCCAAGAAGTTATCATTGTTTGTCTTTATGATAAAATTTATGTGAATTTTTCTTTTATATTAAAAAATATTATTGAATTATGCAATTTACTTCATATTATAAAATATTATACCATTATCTACTTTATATATGCTTCAATCACAATGTGCTGAAATAATCCAAATATATAGCGTGCAAACAAACAAAAGTGGAAAAAATGCAGGCTTTGTGTTTAATGACAAAGTTAAAATTTGGAAAAAAAATTCAAAAAAAAATGTTTGGTCGAAATTTTTTTAAAAAATTACGGTATTAAGTATAAAAATATTTCCGACCATAACTCGGCGAAGAGTCCATACATCTACGCGATAAAATTATCGGAGAAAAATTCCGATCAGCTCAAGGTAGCGACACTTCAAAACGTTTAAAAAAGATTAAAGACCAGTTTTCAACTAACAACAACAAGTTATTGGCAATGGGATTAGATGAGGAACAATAGTTTAAGCAAAATTATTTTCAGGCCATTACTGAAATAATTGAAGAAGCATTTAGGCTCTTGCCTTAAAAGAAAACAGATGAAAAACAGCAAGGGGTATCATCTAGAATAGAGGAAAACCTAGATGTAAAGACCAATGAGAAGAAGCCAAGTGTTAGCAATAATCAGATACAGCTACAAAGAAAATTTGAAAGCCAGATATATAGGCTACAAGAGCTAATGGTGAAGCCCATGAAGAAATGGACAACAACAAGAAAGCAGAATTAACAGTTACAAGAGAACAAATGGAAGAGCACTTCAAAGAAATAAAACAGGGATACGCAAATTTTTGCAAAATAATTGTGAACGAAGATATTGAGGAAGAATATTAGAACATTGCTCGTAAGTATAGGGTTACAATAAAGCGAGTGATAGTTGCACTAGGAAATATAGAAGCTAAACCAACCATCAATCTTTGAAGTATATATATTATTTCCTTGAATTATGTATATTTGCTGCTCAAAATATGTATATATTTCGTTGAACAAAAGAGCGTTACTATTGAAGCTATTACTTTGGAATGAGTACAAAATACAAATTCGTATTCGTGTTTAGGGTTCAGATCTTTGCTAAGTTATCGTCGCATTTACGAATTTATCTTCACGCACTTGGATACACTCAGGGGTATTAAAATCATACCCATAATAACAAATTCATCGCAGCTATGACAACAAATGTGGAAAAGTTTTAGGACAGAGGACATCATTGAAGTGGAAGCTCAAAAGGAATCTAATAAATGTATTCAACATTACCATAGGAACACCAAACAAGAAAAAAATGGTAAATTTATAGTAAAGCTACCCCTCCAAGAAGAAAATCAAGAAAGGGGATTCACGAAAACAAGCTGTTTAAACAACAGCGTTCATTTTGAAACGTTATACTGACGACGCAACGTCGGTCAACGACCAACGCCATTGACCGCCCTTGTAAAGCCAGCTAAGGTTTCACCAAGCTGCAGAATTCTGGCAACTCTCTGGAAAGCTGGCAACAATCCAAAAAATGTGGTACCTTAAAACAAATCTAACTGGAGAAGCAGAACGTTTAATCTGCCAATCACCGAGAGTAACTACAACACAGCTTGGCAGATGCTTCAAGATCGTTACAACAACAAGCGAATCCTGTCATCAGTTTTGCTGCAAAAGCTCTTGGAACAACCCGCCAGTCACAATGGCGAAACCTCAGCAGCATTCATAAAGGGTCTACATGATACAACTACAGAATGCCTAAACGCACTCAATAACTTGGGAATTGACACATCATACTGGGGACCCATCATTCTACATTCACTATTTAAAAAACTAGACAACAAAAGCCATCTGCTATTCGAGCAGTCACTCCAAAATCCAAAGGAAATACCAACCATCGAGAGCTTCCTCAAATTCCTGGAGTCATGGTTTCAGTACTTGGAGGCCGCGTCCCGCCAAGACAACAAGCACAGGTCAAAAATGATCGCGAGTCTGCCAGCCACAACAACAACGCAACAAACAAAATGCAAGGCATGTGGCGGCGAAGGTCATCCTCTCTTCGCCTGCCGACAATTTCTTCAGTTGACTCCAAAAAATCGACTACAGCTAGTGAAAAAACATAATTTATGCATCAATTGTTTGAAGAGCACTCACAAGTTAGGCAATTGTGTCTCTCGGTCTTGTCTCAAGTGCAATAAAAAACACAACACATTGCTGCATTTTGAAGAGATTAAGGACACTCCAGCAACAAACTCGCCCAAGGGGCTCCAAGCGACCTGCATAATCAGTCCGTGAGCTTATCAGCATCACCATCAAACCCAAAAGGCTACGTAATTTTTGCCACTGCCCGAATAAAGGTAGAATCGCCAGAGGGAAGGCAGTTGAGTGCCGAGCTCTATTGGATTCTGGATCTAAGATCAACATATTGTCTGAGCGTTTGGTAAAGAAATTAAACATGGCCTCCAGTTCCACTTCATTAGTAATTAAGGGAATTGGATGTGGCAACCTGAAATCACACAAACGAGTCTTCGAAAAATTGCATCAACAACAAATGAGTTTTCATCATCGCTTGAAGCCTTCGTACTACCAACAATCATTTCTAACCAACCAATGCAGAATCTGAAAACTTCCACATGGAATATTCCAAAAAACATAAGGCTGGCGGACCCAGACTTTGCGCGGTCCGACAAGATAGATGTCCTGCTGGGTGCTGAATTCTACTTGGAACTACTTTCCATCGGACAAATCAAACTCGAACCAGAGGGACCAATCCTACAGAACACTCGGTTAGGTTGGGTAATAGCGGGCATGGTTAACACTGGAGTTAACTCCGTCGCTACTTGTGGAATATGCAGCGACAACGATGCTCACGTGGAAGACATCATTGAAAGGTTTTGGAAGCTAGAGGAAGTTGGTGATTCAGATGGCAGTAGAACACAAGCCGAGACACGATGCGAAGCGCACTTTGCACAAAACACAACGCAGAATCAAGACGGGCGCTATGTAGTAAGACTCCCTTTTGCTGAAGATACGTCTTTGCTCGGCGACTCAGAGGAATTAGCGCTAAGCAGGTTCTTGTCATTAGAAAGACGCTTAGCAAAAGATGACAACCTTCGAGGCCAATACGTCAATTTCATGAAGGAATATGAAACCCTTGGCCACATGACCGAAATCAGTCTGGAAGATATGTTATCACCAAATTATGTGATTACTCATCATTGCGTGCTCAAGCCAGACAATAGTACAACAAAACTGCGGGTTGTGTTTGATGCTTCGGCAAAATCATCATCAGGCGTCTCTCTAAATGACATCATGCACAATGGACCTAAAATCCAAGATGATTTGTTTGCCTTATTGTTAAGGTTCAGATTACCCAGATTTGTCTTCACCACCGACATTGAAAAAATGTTTCGACAAATCCTGGTGCATCCTGAAGACAGGCGTTATCAAGTCATAATTTGGAGGAACGACTATCGAGAGGCAGTGAGATACTACACACTCAACACAGTAACCTATGGCACACGCGCCGCTACTTACCTGTCTACGAAATGTCTTCAAGAACTGTCAAAAAATGGAAAGAAAAAATATCCCTTGGGAAGCAATTTGCTAGCAGAGAACTTCTACGTCGATGATGGACTGGCCGGATCCGACAGCCTAAGCGAGGCCATTGCCATGCAAGAGCAACTCAACAAGCTGCTATTATCAGGTGGCTTCAAACTGAGAAAGTGGTGTGCCAATCATCCAAAATTGTTACAAGGCATACCCCCAAGGGACCAGGAAGTCAACCTAAACTTCGACGACGACACATCCACAGCAATAAAAACCTTGGGCTTAACTTGGATTCCAAAGTCAGACGTCTTTTGCATAAAGGCTACTGTAAACCAAGCCACAAGGATCACGAAAAGAATTGTATGCTCTGAATTGGCAAAAATATTTGACCCACTCGGAATCCTGGCACCCGTCACAATCACAGCAAAAATAATCATTCAAGAATTATGGAGCATGAAGGTGCACTGAGATGAAGCATTGCCGGCGTCCATGCACACAAAATGGACTAACTTCCGCTGCTCACTCGACAGTATCAATGGGATGCAAATCTCCAGACATATGTACAAGGGTTCATGTCCAAAAACATTGCAACTACACGGGTTTGCAGATGCGCCTGAAAAGGCATATGGAGCAGCCATATACATAAGAGCGACTATGCCAGACAGGACTGTACTCGTAATACTATTATGTGCAAAATCAAGAGTAGCACCGTTGAAGAAGCAAACAATCCAACGTCTCGAATTATGCGCTGCATTATTGTGTGCGCAGCTAATGGATAAAGTCAAGACGATGGTGGGATACGCAGACAAGTCAACCCATCTTTGGACAGACTCACAGATTGTTTTAGCATGGATTTTGACGGGACCTGCGATCTACCGAACGTTTGTTGCTAACAGAGTTGCACAGACCTATCATCACCAGAACAGTGGAGTCACGTTGGCACCAGAGACAACCCGGCCGACTTAGTTTCAAGAGGCACATCACCAAAGCAACTCGCCTCCTGCATCATGTGGTTCTACGGACCACTGTTTCTACATGGAAGAGAATCAACCTGGCCGGCACCACCACACAAGGAACACTTAATCTTGTCCGGGGAAGAACGGAAGCAAGAGGTCAGCTCATTGACAGCAACAAACTCTAGCATGGAAGATCTGATCTACAAGATTAACAAGATTAACAACCGAAAATCCTTTGCCACTCTTCAACGCATCATCGCATATGTACTTCGCTTTATTCGTCATTTGAAAGATCCCACATCAAGAATGCAAGCCAAAATTCAACTCACAATAGAAGAATTGGACGAGTCCATCACTGTCATCATAAAAACTGTGCAAAATGCAGATTTTCACACAGATATCAACCAACTCAAAAGGAAAAGGGACCTCGAAAAATCGAGCCCCTTGTTGGGGCTGTCACCATTCATTGATGAGGACGCCATTCTTAGAGTTTGCGGCCGACTCACCTCCTCTTCACTACAGTACAACGCCAAGTACCCAATATTGCTACCATACAATGATACCATAACAAAATTAATTGTGGAGATTTATCATAAGAACAACTTCCATTGCGGTCCTCAAGCATTACTGGGGTACACAAGACAACGATTCGGGCCCCTAAAGGGCAAAACAATCGCACGATCAGTTGTACAGAAGTGCATAAGATGCTCCCGAGTTAAGCCAAAACTCCTCACACAAATAATGGGAAACCTTCCCACTCATCGCGTGCAGCCTGCACGACCGTTTATAAACAGTGGAGTGGACTTCTGCGGCCCTTGCTACGTACATTACAACATCTTGATCAAGGGCAGTACATCTTGAACTGGTTTCCGACTTATCAACTGATGCTTTTCTCAGTGCACTGAAACGATTCATAGCTAGACGAGGACATTGCAAGAACATCTACTGTGACAATGGCACTAACTTTGTGGGCGCCAACAACCTATTAAAGGAATTGGAATACATTCTGATGAAGCTCAAGAAGCAATCAGCACCTGCATTAAAAAGGGCATCAACTTCAAATTCATACCGCCCAGGGCTCCTCATTTTGGTGGCCTGTGGGAAGCAGCAGTAAAGTCTACGAAAGGATTGCTCGTTAAAGGCGTATCTAAGGCGTCTTTAACCTATGAAGAACTGGAAACCACCATAATCGAAATCGAAGCCGTTCTCAACTCCAGACCACTAACAGAGATGTCATCAGACCCAAACGACTTGGCAGCATTAACTCCAGGGCATTTCCTCATAGGAGAGCCATTAACATCCCAGGTCGATGCAAGAGCAATTCCCATGAAGGCAAGATAGGAAAACCGCTGGCAAATCATCACACAGATAAAAGACGAATTTTGGAACCGCTGGTCGCGAGAATATCTATGTGAGCTTCAACAAAGAACGCGATGGAAAACCCAATGCCCAAACATTGGAAATGCTGACCCAGAATATCAAGAAAAGGATGAGACAGATGCAACACCAGCAAAACGATCAAGATGGAAGCAATCATCAATCACATCCGTCAACTTAACACTCGTAACACTCATGTTAGCTCTCCTACTACCCCTCACATTCGCCTCACCAGTCATACTTTCGGCGCTCCCGGAAAAACCTGGTCTGTATTTTGAAGGGATCGGAAACATCCACCTGATCATGGCTGAGTGGAAGCTAATCATCTACTATGACCTACAACCAATAAGGAGAAATGTAGAAAGGTATCAAAACGGAATTCTGACGCTAGACAGCTTGTGTACAAAAATGCACACTCAAACCAGCTGTAGCATGCTGGTCAAGCAATTCAAGGAAACGCGCACTCAGGCACAATTAGACAGCCACTTACCTTTTTCGAAACGACAAAAGAGAGCCGCAATGGACATAGTCGGCAACGTGGCCCACTCTCTATTTGGTTTATTAGATTCCGAATACGCGGACCAAATGTCAACAACGATTCGGCACATCAGTCAGAACGAAGATCACATTGTGACACTACTCAAAAATCAAACTTCAATTATAAATTCCACGCTCAATATCATCAAGACCGATCAAGTCAACATCGACAAAAAATTCACACAAATCGATGCCGAGTTGGCTAAACTAAGGTCTATAGTTCTCTCAAACAAGGACGAAACGTTACGGACAAGCGTTTTCGAAATCTTCACTGTTCTGGCTGTACAACTATCAATGATAAGGGTGGACATGCAACAAATTCAAGCTCTAATCCTGGATGTACTCACAGATGTTCATCATGGGAAAATCAATCCACTAATCCTGACACCCGATCAGCTAGCACAGGAGATGGTGACATAAAAACCTACGTCGACCCATCTCTACAATTCCCGGTCCAATTCAAGGATTTGATGAAGTTATACCAGCTGATGAAGGTTACGACGGGAGTCTCAAGGGATCACATTTATTTCAAGTGCACCTTCCCCTGACTGGCCACGATCCGTTCTCAGTATTTAACATTCTACCAATTCCGAGCTTCAAGGCTAACATGATGGTCACCATCACTCAGACAACAAATCTACTAGCCGTAACTCCACATAGAGATCATTACTTTCCGCTAACAGAACCATTGGATACAAATTGTGTCATGATCACGAATGACGAGTATTTGTGTTCAAATGTAAATATAATATTCACTAAGGAATCAGAGGTGTGCGCATGTGAGATAGAACTGCTCAACAATAAAAGCAGCGCACACTGCTCGATAGAATACTCAAACCACAGCGTCGCGCTATACAAGATGGCAACCGCTAACCAATGGATATACTCAACAAGAAGGCCACTGCAATTAACAGCAGTTTGTAACTCATCAACGCAACAAGTTACGCTGATAAACTCAGGAATGATGCAGGTCGACCCGGGATGCTTAATGAAGGGTGACTCTGTCACACTTCACACTAAACACATCGTCAACACAAGCTTCTAGGTGTTCTACACCGCCTTTCCTGACCTACCTCAAATGACTTTAAGAAATGAGTCAGTCTGCACCAACACAATCGGTAATCTGAATCCATACGAACACCACCTACGAGAGCTCACCGCCCTTCAACACCAACTAGCCAACAACAACATCTTGGAACTAGCAAATCAGATAATAGCGGATCGTCGGCATCACATGACAATCGGCTATTCCGCATTCTCATTATCCATCGTAGTGCGTGCCGCCATGATCTGGAAGTGGTACAGGCGATGCAAGAAATCCCAACAAACCATGGCCCAACAAAGTCGGTCAACGACCAACGCCATTGACCGCCCTTGTAAAGCCAGCTAAGGTTTCACCAAGCTGCCGAATTGCGGATAACGGACTTCACTGACCGTCGACTGCCATATATGCATACGATGCACTATTTCAAACAGCAATGCTTGTGCAGTGCCAATGTCGATGACCGCCGTTTCGGCTCATGCAGACGCAGCAACTAATTTTAAGTTCATTTCTTTTTCTTGTATTTTATATTGATTAAGTTTGTATATTGATTGTATATAAGTTATTATATAAGCAATTAAAGCATTAATAAAAATCGGCATTCGTTCCACAAACCTCATCAAGTAAGGTTTTAGTCAATTCGAAACAGGGTTGGTTCAAGTACCAAACCTGTCAACAATACAAAATCAACAAACCAATAGAGTCGGTCCCAAGTACTGAATCTATAGACAAACACATGGTAATTATTGCCACTTAGCCGCAGAGTTGGTTCAAGTACCAAATTTGTATGCAACCAATAACTACAGGACAATCAGGACAAAGCAGTCATGAACACAAGCATTGGCAAGATTCCTCAGTATAGAAAATAAATTAGAAAAAAATCCAGAACTACGGGAAGATTATGTAAAATTTAGAGGAATATATCGAGTTAGGTCATATGAAGGAAAAGATAATCCAACAAGAAGACAAAACAGTTTAACAACAAAAGTCAGAGTAGTTTTCGATAGATCAGCAAAAACTACCAATGGACGCAGTTTGAACGATGTGCTCTTAGTTGGCCCTAGACTTCAGAAAGATCTCTTTGAAATTATTCTAAAATGGAGATTGTGGAGGTATGTACAAAAATTTTGTAAATCGTGTTTGAAGTTGGCCATATATCATATATCATATATGGCCAACTTCAAACGCGATTTACAAAATTTGGGCTAGAACCGTCTCAACCATTTTCACGCAGTTACTGGCTGTATTCATTGGCTTTCGGCCACTGAAGGTTTCATCAACGCACTAAGCATGGTTTACGAACAGTGGCATCTTGTATACAACTCCTTGACCGGCCATCGTGTATGTGATATATGGCCAATTTCAAACGCGATTTACAAAATTTTGGCTATAAACGTCTCAACCATTTTCTCACAGTTAGTGGCTATATTCATTGGCTTTCAGCCCCTGAAGGTTTCATCAACGCACTAAGCATGGTTTACGAACGGTGGCATCTTTTATACAACTCCTTGACCCGCCATCGTGTATGTAATATAAGGTCAATATCAAAATTTGTTTTTAAGAAAATGGTAATTAGGTTTTGTTTTGATTTTTGATTCATAAATTACTCTGACTGTGACTTTTCATACGGCATAGATCTCATCTCGGCATACGCACCTGGTACACTCGCAGTTAAGAAGTTAATAAGAGCGGAGTTAACAGTGCTCTGTTAAAGTTCGCGACGTCGCAATCTTAACAGAGAACAGAACTCTGTTAAAGTCGCGACGTATTTAACTTCGCGCACTTAGAAGCAGGGTTCGTAAATGCTCACTCTCGAGCGCTCTTTTTTGCTCCTGCTCGCTCCGACTCGCTCAAAAGAGCATTTGCTTACGAGAGCACGAGCGAGCAGGAGCAAAAAACAATAATATCAGTGTGCAGCTCCGTGCTCACTGCTCCGATCAGTTGCGAGCAGTGAGCAAGTGAGCTGCTCCGTGCTCACTGCTCCGATCAGTTGCGAGCAGTGAGCATATTAGCTGCTCCGTGCTCAGAGATAGTGAGCAGCTCCGTGCTCACTGCTTCGATCAGTTGCGAGCAGTGAGCAAATTAGCTGCTCGGTGCTCAGAGCAAGTGAGCAGCTCCGGCTCCGATTAGCTTCGACCCGATGTGAATGAGCAGTAGTCGGTCGTTTTGTTTGTAAATTTGTTTTTTAATTTGAATAGCAACAACATGAGGTTTGGGATTTTGTTATTACTGGTAGTTATTTGGTAATTATATTGAATTTCTATTTATAGTGTATTAATTGCAGTCGAGAGAGAATTTATATAATGTCACCAAATTAAATTTCAATATACTCGTACATACATATATGCATAGGATCAAGGAAAGGGTATATTTTCTTCGTATATTCATGTTGAATAATTACATTTTCAGTTTCCAAGGCAGAATATATGCGTCTCAAATCTGCATTTTTTATGAATTAATTGTTAAAAAATGCGGCAGGTAAAAAAAATTTCTTCGTTGACCTGCCATCCAAAGATTCATTTTGCATACATCTTATGTATATGTATGTATGTATATTAGACTGGTCGCATCTTGTATGGGATTTTTTTTTTTTTTAAAATATAATTGTTTGCGCTGCTTAAAATATGAGGTTTGGTGTAAGAAATCATGTCCTAATTTTTCAACTCAATCCGACGGTGCCTAGTCGTGCCTAGTGGGGCCCAAAGTTGCCCATATTATAAAAAAACATCTATTCAATCAGGTATTTATAGTTATATTGAATAATGTGCTTCAAATATAAATTTAATTTATTAATGGTTTTGAAAGTTAATATAATGATAAAAAAAAAGTATATATTTATTTGATTAATTTTATTGAGTTGATTAATTTATAAGAGAAGATTTGTTGTGAGAAGGATATAAATGACGATAGTGTTCAACAACTTGGAGTAACTACTTATCTTTCTCATCGTATGTTAGCGATTTATTGTAATGCGTGATGAGTTTAATTGCTCTTTCTGCTGCATCATTCACAACATTCAAATCTTGACAGACAGCTTTTCCAGCGCAATAATCATCCCTCTGTTGCCATTGAGAAGGTTCCGATTCTAAAAATTTTGGATCTATGGCTAATCGAGAAAAAAATTTCTTTGTCAGTGGAGAAACGAAATCTGATATATCTCTTGACGCGTAAGAGAAAATTTCATCCATATTGACAACATTCCTTTTCGAAATTTTTTCATTATTTCCGTGTATGTCATTGCCGATGTCGAGTTTTTGGACCATCATCTTTTTTATTTCCAACGGCACGCTTTCATCAACAAATGCAAGGCCAACAGTTTCTTCTGACAAATACCACAAATGGTTTCTTATTTTTTGCAATAATGCGGTCGGAACTTCTTTATCAAAATAAGTTACAACGTTTTGAATGAAATCGAGATCTAGTTTTGGCGCTTCTATAGCATTCGCACATCGGAACCAATAAAGAACATATATGATAGTCAAAAATAAGCAAATGCTCCGAAGACTTTTCAATTCCGCTGCTGTCAATTTGAACTGTTCGCGAAATAGAAATATTTTGTAACAATAAATGCACTTTGACATGAATCCTGCATGCGATGTTGCACCAGGCAAACGAAATTGTGAAAAATCTGGTACACGCTCCCCAATAAAATGGAGTGTTAACTGAAGCAACTCTTTATAATCTGCACGCACGTAATGGAATTTTAACGCATTTATACAAAAATTCTTCAAATAATCTACGTGCGATGTTGTTAAAATTCGTACCACTTCTTCGTCCAAAATTCCACTCTTGAACGTGCTAGCTTCAATGTGTTTCCAATACTTGGCAAATCTGTTGAAGAGAAGAACTTCTGGCCCGGATGTTTTCCCAAAATTCATTTCAAATACAGATTTGACCAACAATTCATTTATATGGTGGCGACATGGAAAAAAAAGTAGTTTACAGACAATATGAAGTGCGTGTATGAACAACCGTTGTTTTACTTACATTGTTAGTGGTACATTTTAAAGGTTTGATAATTATTTCGTTTGTTGAATAATTTTACATGAAATAAAGTATTACTGTAAAACTCAGGTCGAAGAAATTTCACCTAAATAACATAAACGGAATTAAACAAACAATTAAACGACGAAGAAGCAAAGTAGTTGGCAAGCAGAGTAGAAGGTCGTCGTACATCGACGATAAGACAACCGATGTTTTTGATGTCCTTTTAATTAAATACATGCTTGAACATTTTAATATGAACTTCGAATTTTTTATTTCTTCCAATAATAAATAAATTTTAGTTAAAATCTTTTGTTCGTATCATACTAAAACATTAAATACCAAATACTTTAATCTATCTATACAATATATAATTTCTTAGTATGTCCGGATGTTTGTATGTATGTCCTATTCTTTCCGCAACTTTCTGAAGCCATCTGATGACATAGGAAGCTGAAATTTGGCATACTTAAAGTACTTTCTCTGCGGAAGATCGTAACGAAGCCAGATTTTTGATTTTCGGTCTATGGGACCGGCTTTTCAACTAGTATAACTATAAAGATCCGATTGAATAGATGTTTTTTTATAATATGGGGAACTTTGGGCCCCACTAGGCACGACTAGGCACCGTCGGATTGAGCTGAAAAATTAGGACATGATTTCTTACACCAAACCTCATATTTTAAGCAGCGCAGGCAATCAAATTTCAAAAAAAAAATTATTGCGACCAGTCTAATGTATATCCTACCTGCATAGCAACAAGAACGGTAGCTATTGAAAATTTCTAAGGGAAAATTCAGGGCAAGAAAATGCAATAAAACCATTAGCGTTTCATAAAAATCGTTGCTCCTGCTTCCCTGAAGCATGATCAAGGTCAAACATGTAAGTGCTAACCTCTCACCGCATATTATGTATTATGATAATTTTATGGTACGAAACAAAGGATATTTGTATTTGATATATAATTTTTAAATTCTCTCTCGACTGCAATTAATACACTATAAATAGAAATTCAATATAATTACCAAATAACTACCAGTAATAACAAAATCCCAAACCTCATGTTGTTGCTATTCAAATTAAAAAACAAATTTACAAACAAAACGACCGACTACTCATTCACATCGGGTCGAAGCTAATCGGAGCCGGAGCTGCTCACTATCTTTGAGCACGGAGCAGCTAATTTGCTCACTGCAGTGAGCACAGAGCTGCTCACTATCTCTGAGCACGGAGCAGCTCACTTGCTCACTGCTCGCAACTGATCGGAGCAGTGAGCACGGAGCTGCTCACTGAAAATTTTTTCTGTTGCTCCTGCTCGGGAGTGCGAGCGAGCCGGAGCGAGCATTTACGAACCCTGCTTAGAAGATCAACAATACCAAACGATTTTATGGCGAAAAAGCAGAAACGACCCGATAAAAGAATTCCAGCTGACGACAGTTACATATGGCACGGCATGTGTACCATTTTTAGCAACAATGACCCTACAGGATATAGCCGAAAAATGTGACAATGATAAAATTAATGAAATCATAAAATCAGACTTTTATATGGACGATCTTCTAACGGGCGCAGATAAAATCGAAGAATGTAAAAATTACAAACAAGAAGTTACCAGAGAATTACATAAATATGGATTTAATTTGCGGAAATGGCTACCAAATTGTGAAAGAAAAATTATGATGGAGCTGCAAAAAAAAAAGAGATAATACAGCTGGAAGAGGGTGATGCAATAAAAACTCTAGGATTGCACTGGAACCCTTGCAATGTCGAATTTTTATTCAAAATAATTCAGGAGAAAATAAAGGAAATTACAAAAAGACAAGCCTTATCAAAACTGGCAAAAATATTTGACCCAATGGGATGGTTGCGCCAATAACTGTAGCTATCAAATTATTTATAAAAAAATTTTGGCTACTGAACATTGACTGGGATGAAATCTTAGACGAAGAATTATCTAAAGAATGGACGGAATTAGAAGAAAAGCTCTCTAAAATTGAAGAAATAAAAATTCCAAGATGGGTACAAGTAGAAAATGAAGTGCATTGGAAACTTCACGGATTTGCAGATGCATCAGAAAAAGCTTTTGCAAGCTTTGTATATGCAAAAAGAGGGTCACATGTAACAATTCTAGCACCAAAGAGCAGAGTAAATCCAGTTAAAAACAAAAAAAAAAACGCTACAAACAAGGTAATAAAAATAATTAAAAACAAGGTTAACATATTCATAACATTAGGTTGGATACAAATTAATAAAAATAAAGACAAATTTATTAGAAAGAAAGTGGCAGACATTCCTAAGTTATTGCCAGACGGAGTTTGGAATCATGTAGGATCCAGTGACAATCCTGCTGATATATGTAGCATCAAGAGGTATATCACCAGAAAAACTTCTACAATTCAAACTATGGTGGAATGGACCACCATGGCTATCCGAAAGCGGGCATCACCCTCTGAAACAACGATCAAATGAAAACATAATTATAGCAACAGTCACGACACAAAAACAAGAACATTTTATGGAGCCTTTACTAGATAAAATATCCAGTTATTCAAAGTCGGAAAGGATCGTAGCATATGTACAACGGTTTACTATAAATCTTAAGACCTTCAAAAGGATGCCTTATCTAACAGCCAAAGAACTCTGGTTAGAACATCAAAGCAGCATAAGGTATCAACAACAGAAAGATTTTGTCGAGGAGATCAATTCTATTAGAAACAATAAACAAGTTGATAGAAGAAGGAAGTTGGCAATACTAAAAATGTTTTTAGATAATGATGGTATCTTAAGAGTTGGAGGAAGAATAGAACTTTCATCGCTGACCTACAATCAGAAACATCCGATAGTTCTTCACAAATCAAAGTTGGTTGATCTATTAGTTGAATCTACCCATAACACATGACTACATGGAAGTAATCGGTTGATGGAACCGATGTATGGAATGTACATATGTAAGTTAGCACAACTCAGAATTTCAATACGAATGTTGAAATACAGAGAAGTCAACAACCAGCTGCGTCAGCTATTTATTCTACAATTGCAAAAGAATGATAAGAAACTAAAAGGACAAAGAAAACACCAGACGAAGACTCAGCGTTTTTGGGGTACAATGTTGGTTGAAATGAAGTATTGTTTGTAAGCGAAGATCAGATCATATTTGGAAGTTCATACAACGAACTAGAAGAAACAACTATCTATCAACAGTTGAGGAAACCACATCAATTGGACTAAAATTAAAAGCAACTGCAATCGACAGAGGAATTAACTATCTATATTGAAGAAAACTCATCAATAAACTAAATTTTTTTTTGTTTCAATGTAAGTAGAGTGCTTATGAAATACTTAAATGTGAAAAAAATACTGAATTGCGAGTGAAATTTTGTTTTTGGAAAAAAAGTGAAGCATACTCTCGTATGAATGAAGATATTGAGTCATTATTGAAAAGACTTGAAAGTTTAGATCTTATAGAAGACTTAGAAATGACAATTACTCCAGATCAGTTAAAAGCTATTGTGGAGAGTGCAGTTAGCAGTGCTCTCGTGGTACAGGAAAGGCAGTTTGAGGGAAAATTAGAGGAATTAGGAAAAAGGGTGACCGAGTTGTCTGTAAATGTACCAGAAGTAGAAAAATATGAAGAGGCTACTATAGGAGGTGACGTGTTGTGCAGGGAAACTTTAGACATAGTAAAATCTTTACCAGAGTTTGAGGGAAAGCATGAAACTTATGTTTCATGGAGAAAGGCAGCACACACCGCTTATAGAATTTATGAAAAATATAATGGGAGTTCCACCCATTTTCAGGCTTTGGGAATCATTAGAAATAAAATTAGGGGTACAGCCGATATGATTTTGGCTTCTTTTGATACCCCTCTAAATTTTAAGGCCATTATTAATAGACTCGATTTCACCTATGCGGACAAGAGACCCATGTATTTAATAGAGCAAGAAATGTCCACCCTTCGACAGGGAAATCTGACTCTTTTAGAGTATTATGATGAAGTGGAGCGGAAGCTTACACTTCTAACGAATAAAACAATAATGAACTATGATAGTGATCTGGCTGCATCATTAAATGAAAAATACCGAATGGATGCATTACGTGTGTTCATTTCAGGCGCAAAAAAAATCTTTAAGCGACATTCTTTTTTCGGCAAAGCCAAAGGATCTTCCATCAGCGCTGGCATTGGCCCAAGAGGTTGAATCAAACCATGTGCGCTATAATTTTGCTAGCAATTATGCTAAAAGTATGGAGGAAAAAACACAACAGAGATTTTTTACGAAAAACGCTAGGTTGGCTAATACTAATAACACACAAGGAAAAAATCCTTATTATGACAGACGACAGGATAGCTCAAAAGAACAAAAGCAGGAGATGGAACCGATGGATATCGATTCATCAAGGTTCAAACAGCCCCAAAAAATTAATAATCAGTGGCGAGCCCAACCGAACATAAACGTAAGCCCGGCAATAAAAAGACCAAATAGTGGTGCCACCAGGTTTACAGGCTTGAAGCAACAGCGGGTCAATCATATGGCGCATGAAAAAAATGATCATGTAGATCATAATTATCAGTATGAAGCTGATACAGAAGTATCTAATATAGAAGATGAAGTTTTAGAATATGACCAAATTAATTTTTATACCCTACACCTTAAGGTAAGGGTATATTCACTTTGTAACGAAATGTGTAACGCATAGAAATAGAGACGATAGGTATAGAAAAGTATATATATTCTTAATCAGCGTGACCTCCTGAGTCGATTTAGCCATGTCCGTCCGTCTGTCTGTCTGTCTGTCTGTTGAAATCACGATCACAGGAGAACCGGTGAAGGTATCGTGATGAAATTTTGCATAAACATTGCTTTTTGTGGTGTGCAGGTTGGTATTGAAAATGGGCAAAATCGGTCCACGACCACGCCTATTTTTTATTAAAAATGTGATATCAGCGTTCGTTTTTGAGCTATTACAACTTCATTTTCATTCCTGGGTATAGAGTAGCATTATTCGTTAATCTGCCAAATATGGGCGTGATCCGCCCACTTTTAGGTTACACAGGCAAAAGAGGGTAATATTGTTAAATATATAAACTTCCTGAATAAAACTTTAGATAACAACTTGTTTTACAAAAAAACATTATTACATGAAAACTGGGTGCGGCCCGCCCACTTTTACACTACATATACAGTATAGCAGTATGAGAACAAGTTTATTACCACGGAAATTAAGTTTAAATGAACACAATTATATAACAACTAAGCTAGTTATTTTGTTTTGAAAAAGGTAATTACCACGCCTACTATTTATACAGAGTCGTAGCTAGGTTTCATGGAGCCCGGCACGGTTAATCAACTTGTAGCCCCAAAAATTCCTAGAATTCAATAAGTCAATACTTGATTTCCTCAACTGCCGCCCCCGACATTGTGCCCTCCAGAGTGGACCGCCACGGCCGCCCTACCCTAGCTTCGGCACTTTTTTCAAAACTTTTAGGTGTAGGGTATCTAAGATTCGGCCAGGCCGAATATAGCTTTCTTACTGGTTTAGTCATGACTCCCTGCTCCCGTACATAGAAAGGATTATAGCAGGGAGGAAGATTAAATTATTGATAGACACAGGCGCATCCAAAAACTACATAAAACCATTACCAGAATTAAAACATGTAAGGAATGTTGATGAGACATTTATGGTGAAGTCACTTCATGGCTTCAATTCCATAAAATATAAATGCACTATTAATCTTTTCAATATAAATACTACCTTTTTTATCCTTCCGAACCTGACGTCGTTTGACGGAATTATAGGACTTGATTTATTAAAAATCGCAGATTCTAAGCTCGATTTAAAAAATAAAAAGCTGGAATATAAGACTGGATCAGAACCCATTCAGTTTTTTAAATATAAGAGTGTAAATTTTACAAGTGTGGAAAAAATTGAGGTACCTCAGGAGGTATCCGAGAGATTTCGAAAAATGATAGAACTAAGAAAGGGTGTCTTCGCTGAACCTGATGAAGCGTTACCCTTTAACACACATATTATTGCGACTATTCGCACTGAGGATGAGAATCCAATATATTCAAAGTTATAGCCATATCCAATGGGAGTAGCAGATTTCGTAAACACAGAAGTTCGTAACCTTTTAAAGGATGGCATCATCCGCCCATCCAGATCACCCTACAACAACCCTGTTTGGGTGGTAGATAAAAAGGGTACTGATGAATATGGAAACATTAAAAAACGACTTGTTATGGATTTCAGAAAACTGAATTCGAAAACAGTGTCTGATAGGTATCCCATTCCAAATGTAAGTGTTATATTATCAAATTTGGGTAAGGCTAGATATTTTACTACTCTAGACCTTAAATCGGGATTTCATCAAATATTATTGGCAGAAAAGGACGAGGGAAAACAGCCTTTTCAGTAGGAAACGGGAAATACATATGAGTTTTGTAGACTACCGTTTGGGCTTACCGTTTTTCAGAGAGCCATTGTCGATGTTCTTAGGGAACAAATAGGAAAGTCGTGCCACGTTTACGTTGACGACGTTATAATTTTTTCAAAAGATACGGAAACCCATGTCGACCACATCGCTTGGGTCTTGGATAAACTCTGTGAAGCCAATATGAGAGTTTCTCGCGAAAAATCAAACTTCTTCAAAGAAAGGGTTGAGTTTTTAGGATTCGTAGTATCGCGAGGTGGTATCACAACGAGCCCCAGTAAGATAGATGCAATAAAAAACTATAAGCAACCCAGTACAATTTTTGATTTAAGATCTTTCTTGGGACTGGCAAGCTATTATAGATGCTTCATTAAGAACTTTGCATCGATTGCAAGGCCTTTGACCGATATACTGAAAGGTGAAAATGGCAAGGTTAGTGCCAGTCAGTCTAAAAAAATAGTTGTGAATTTTGATGAAAAGCAACTTCAAGCTTTTAATAAACTTAAAGACGTCTTAGCATCCGAAGATGTTATGTTACTCTACCCAGATTACGGGAAACCGTTTAACCTAACGACTGATGCTTCGGCCTATGGACTTGGTGCGGTTTTGTCTCAAAATGGCAAACCAATAACCATGATTTCAAGAACTCTGAAGGATAGGGAATTAAATTTTGCCACCAATGAACGGGAGTTACTAACAATTGTATGGGCTTTGAAAAGCCTTAGAAATTATTTATATGGCGTTGGGAATCTGAATATCTTTACAGACCACCAACCGCTTACTTTTGCGGTTTCGGATCGTAACGCTAACTCGAAAATAAAAAGGTGGAAAGCATTCATCGATGAGCACAACGCTCAAATTTATTATAAACCAGGAAAGGAAAATCACGTCGCCGACGCTTTATCGCGACCAAACCTTCTTACTTTACAAGGTGTTCATACCCTACAAAATGATAACACTTTTGGTAAGAGTTCAAGCTCTGATATTGCAACAATACATAGCGAAGTCTCATTATCTTATACTATTGAATCAACTGATAAACCGATTAATTGTTTTAGAAATCAGATAGTGATTGAGGAGGGTACAGTGCGGCCAACAAAAACATTTATTTTGTTTGGAACAAAAACGAGACACATAATAAACTTTTCAGATATAGCACTTTTAATGAATAAAGTTTGTGATGCTGTAAAAGAAGATGTAGTGAATGCAATTCATTGCGAACTACCAATTTTGGCTTTAATACAACATACACTGATTGAGGCATTTCCCTCAACAACATTTCGTTATGCAAAAAATTTAGTTGTAGATATCACAAATAAAGATGAGCAAAGAGAAATTGTTGTAACTGAACATAACAGAGCTCATAGAGCAGCTCAAGAAAATACCAAACAAATTTTGGAAGACTATTTTTTCCCAAAAATGACACACTTAGCAAAGGAGGTGGTCATGAATTGTAGGGTTTGCAAAAAAGCGAAATACGATCACCACCCGCAGAAACAAGTGATTGGTGCGACACCAATTCCATCATATGTAGGGGAAATTTTACATATTGATATATTCTCAACAGATAAAAAATATTTTTTAACTTGTGCAGACAAACTCTCCAAGTTTGCAATAATTCAACCTATAGACTCGAGAACTATAGTAGATGTAGAACCACCGATTCTACACCTGATGAATTTTTTCCCTCGCACAAAAATAATATTTTGTGACAATGAACCGTCATTAAACTCTGAAACAATAAAATCAATGCTGGGTAATAATTTTGGTGTGGAAATTGTCAATGCACCACCGCTTCATAGTACTTCGAATGGGCAAGTCGAGAGATTGCATAGTACTATTTTAGAAATTGCTAGATGCCTTAAGCTAGAAAAATCCATTAGTAATACAGTACCATTAATATTACTAGCAACCATAGAATATAATAAAACAATTCATAGGATCACAAACAAGAGGCCTATTGATGTAATTCATTCTGATTCATTGGAGCTTGAAATTGATGTGAGAAACAGGGTACAGAAAGCCCAAGAGTCTCAAATGAGACGATTAAATGAAACAAGACAGAATCGAACATTTGAAGTGGGTGAAAAAGTTCTTGTTAAAACAAATAGAAGATTAGGCAATAAGCTTACGCCATTATATATTGAGGGAACTGTAGAAGCCGATTTGGGGACAACCGTTCTCATTAAAGGGAGGGTGGTCCATAAGGACAATTTAAGATAAGTCAAATTTTATTAATTTATTTTTAACCCTAGGATTCTTGTGGTGGTCCTTCTTGTCACGGTGGTGACCGCGAAACTAACAGATTATTCTAATTCAAACTACATCCCTATATCAGACGGTTACGCGACAATTTGGCAGGATTTTGAGTATTTGCGGCATACAGAATTAGCTCTTACAGAAATAGCTGTTTTTTGTTAACTTGTATATGGAATGTATAAGACATTGTCCTAAAATAATGGGCAACCAGTCCAGTCAAATAATGGGCAACCTACCAGAATCTCGAGTAACAGAATCTCATCCATTTACTTCTACTGGAGTTGACTATGCAGGTCTCTTCCAAATGAAGTGTTCCAAAGGAAGAGGTCAAAAAACATTTAAAGGTTATGTAGCCATATTTGTCTGTCTAGCTACAAAGGCTATTCATTTAGAAGCAGTAACAGATATGACTGCAGAATGCCTCCTGGCAGCATTAAGGCGATTTTTTAGCAGAAGAAAAAAAAGTAAGTACATGTACTCTAATAATGGCATAAACTTTGTCGGAGAACACAGAAAACTCGAAAAATACTTTAAAAAGGTACTGCAAAATAATGCAGCAGTGGGACCAGTATTAGCAACCGAGAAAATAGAATGGAAATTTATTCCGCCGGCAGCTCCTTACTTTGAAGGAATTTGGGAAGCCGGTGTTAACATCACTTAAATAACCCTTCTGTCAACAGATATTTTTTCCACCTTCCGTCAACAGATAGGTCTGGCCAGACCTACAGTATTCTTTGTATGCTAAGCAAGGCAATATCCCCATAAAAGTGAGAAAAAACATCAAATTTGATGTGAAATTAGAAAAAGGCACACTTTATTAAATACTTTTAGGTTTAATTTAGCAATTTTGGCATTTATATAAAGCTTGGCGATGTTGTAAACATACAGGATCATTACAAATATGACAACTAAATCTTGTTTTACGCTGTCTGTTATCATTCGCCCTACATATAGAGAAAGATTTTTTATTGTTTGATACTGTAATGCCAGTGCAAGTTTTCGGTTGTGCAATTTTTTCGCTGAGAGGTATTTCGAAAAATGACTAGTGCATTTTTAACTGGAAAATTTCAAACTATTTGCAGATTTCTCAGTCGATCTTCAATATATGGAGTCAGAAGCTCCTCTGCGAGAGCTTTCAAAAAAATCCGGCGAGCATTCGCTTTTTGTGTGCATTCAGACTGATGTGAAATATTATATATGATGTATGCAGCCAGTGCAGATATATCCACAGTATTGGAGAAAAAGACTAGTGGCCATCGCCGCGTTTGCCTCTTGCCTTTCTCCTTGATTATGTTCCCGTTCTTGGTCTCGTTTTTTTCGGGTGTACAGAATTCCTTTGCTCGGATAAACATTCGATGAGTCGCAGGCCCACCATACTTACGGCAGCTATCAGTACTCCAAAATATGCATACAGTTCTTTATCTGTAACCGCTGTCCACTGCCGAGTTGCTTATTGAATTTTTCCGTTTCCGTTCTAGCTTTTACATTTGTCTGCATTACAATAATGTCAACAGTTTCAGGTGTAATGATAGATTTGAAAATATTCCGCTTACAATTTAACTGAGACATTTTTATGCTATGGTTATTTATTTCTATTATTTTTGAAAATGTTCACAATCTAGAGACTTTTTTATGCAATTATCACTTATTGAATGATATAAATCGTGAACCATCTTTTGCTTTTATATTTTTAACACAAGCTCATGCATTCGCAAAATGATGTTAGATGTCACAATCCTTTCGAACAGGTAACAGACATACAGATTTCTGCATTAGTAGGAAATATTCTACTACTGCAATAGTAGGAAATATTCGCCCACAATATTATCACGTAACCCTTTTTGGTAAAACAGGAAAAAGTATTTGCTTTAACAACATTGTTTTTTATACATTTTTTATTATCGGAAATATCCATTTAAATTCCCCTTATTTTTTACTATTAAGCATAATGAGGGATTTTTCTTATATTGACCTCAGCCATCTGCGCTGATCCTGATTTTATTTTCTACCCTTATGTGAAGGAAAAACCTAAAATCATAGCTACCTAAATAAAAAATAAGTTTTTCCGCCATATTTCGCCTGGAGTTATATGTAGGTCTGGTTAGACCTATCTGTTGACGAAAGGTATAAAGTTGAAAAAATAGTTAGAACTCCCGTTCTATTCAATATATCTTCATGATTCTTTAGGAAAATTTAGGCAGATAATTAGTTATTTCACAAAGTCAGGAAGTTTCATGAGGATACCCCTAAAATTTTTTTTACAATTCGCTCTTAAAGTTGGAAAAGGTCTGGCCAGACCTATCCGTTGACAGAAGGGATGAACATCAATAACAAACAATAATAAACAAAACTAATGGAACATCACTTAAATAGGGTAATTGACGACCTTAAACTAGGATACGAAGAAATGAGTACACTGTTAGCACAAATTGAAGCTGTCCTGAATTCAAGGCCATTATATTCCCTGGGTAGCAGTCCGGAAGACGTAAATATCTTAACTCATTCTTAATTGGGCATCCGATAATCGACATCACCGAGCCAATAGCAGAATCAAAGATATCTTCTTTAGATAAATGGAAGCTGATCCAAAAAATAAAACAAGACTTTCGGAAAAGATGGAGGGAAGCATACTTGACAACAGCGGTATAAATGAAAATACCCGCAGGAAAACTTGGAAAAGAATCAGTTAGTGTTGATAAAAAATGAGACAACGCATCCATCGAAATGGCACTTAGGAAGAAAAGAAGTACATAAAGGCGAAGATGGTAAAACGCGAGTAGTTACGTTAAAACTCCAGAATGGCACTATCAAACGTCCTATACATAAACTTTGCCCCTAATGAATTCAGATTTTTATGATTCTAAGGAAACAGGGTAAAGTAAAGGTTAACTTCACAAGTGCCAAGAGGATATCATAGGTAGGCACATCCACAGAAAATTTGGGTTTTACTATTACTGATGCTAATGGGACAAGCAAAAGCGGCAACACAGAAAGCATATGGGACCATCGGAGCAACGGTATCTACAAATGAAAGCCAAACAGCGATGTATTTTGATAATATAGGGAACTAGACGTTGTTAACTCTAAGTGGAATCTGATTATTTACTACGACTTGAATTCATATTTTGAGGAAGTTAATGGAATTCAAAGTTCCCTAAGAGAGTTACAGAGCACTTGTCAACAACAAACCCCTTACAAATAGATGAGTAAACTAATGACAAACGCAATGAATCAAAGATATAATACATTGAAACAAAATAATGACTTGCTAATCAGAAAAGAAAGACCAAAGAGAGCACCAATCGAATTTGTTGGATCTCTCTACCATATACTGTTTGGAATGATGGACGCCGATGATAGAACGCAGGTGGAATCAAATATGAGAAACCGTTTGGATAACCAACAAGATTTAGCGCAATTGATAAAACAACAAACATCTACATATTATAAATTCAACAGTAACTATAGCGAAGAAATCAAAGGCAGAAGTCAA
The DNA here is from genome assembly GCA_949629155.1 of Myopa testacea. Taxonomy (NCBI): domain Eukaryota; kingdom Metazoa; phylum Arthropoda; class Insecta; order Diptera; family Conopidae; genus Myopa; species Myopa testacea. The sequence goes on from OX451347.1 coordinate 16,449,783, forward strand.
CGACAAATTGCAAATGATGTCAAGGCAGTTACAAGAATTTTGTGCGGAAGTGTCAAGAACTCAAAACAACGTAAGGATAACATCGGTGTTTCAAAACCTGGTATCGCAGATTAACATGATGATTGGCGACTGCGAAAAAACACAAATATGTATAATCAGTCTACTAATCGATATCAACCACGGCATATTAATCCACAACTGCTGAAGCCCGCTCAAGTACAATATGAATTAACTGAAATTCAAAAACAATTACCGGAAAAACTCAGACTTCTAGGAGCAGCAGCCGGAAACGGAATGATAAATCGGCTAAAGGAATGATAATGGATAGACGGTTACTTACTAAAGTACAGTAACTCGGCTTCGAGATAACGATAATCGAAGCCGAGTACATCATATACAATCTTATGAATAATATCTATATGTTAATGTCGCAGTCAGATTTGGACAGTTGCAAGCAGATCCTAGGAAAATACACGTGTAATAAAAACTGGGCATGTAAGAAGTGCGTGAAGTTAAATTCGTATTTGAGCAAGTTAAATTCGTTTTTGAGCAAGTTAAATTCGAATTTAACTTAGCCAAGACACAAACCCAAGACACATTCAAATATTTGTTTTGTATATTTCACACACTTCACCGATAGATTGGTTAGGAGAAGGGGTCACTGGAAAGGAAGATCTCCGCGTGCGTTCATGAAACACATGGCCATCGGAAGAGACTCCATATAGGAGGAAAATATAAAAAAATTAGGAACCCCTCTGTAGCCGTTTTTTTTAAAATCGACTCTGAATATGCGACATTTTTTTATGGCCAGACTGGGTGGATGCAGTGGTCACTGGTCAGGAAGACCTCCGCGTGCGTTCATGAAACACATGGCCACTGATAGATACTCCACATAGGAGGAAAATATCAAAAAATTAGGAACCCCTCTGTAGCCGTTTTTTTTTAAATCGACTCTGAATATGCGACAGTTTTGTATGGCCAGACTGGGTGGATGCAGTGGTCACTGGTCAGGAAGACCTCCGCGTGCGTTCATGAAACACATGGCCACTGATAGATACTCCACATAGGAGGAAAATATCAAAAAATTAGGGAGCCCTCTGTAGCCGTTTTTTTTTAAATCGACTCTGAATATGCGACATTTTTTTATGGCCAGACTGGGTGGATGCAGTGGTCACTAGTCAGGAAGACCTCCGCGTGCGTTCATGAAACACATGGCCATCGGAAGAGACTCCATATAGGAGGAAAATATAAAAAAATTAGGAACCCCTCTGTAGCCATTTTTTTTAAAATCGACTCTGAATATGCGACATTTTTTTATGGCCAGACTGGGTGGATGCAGTGGTCACTGGTCAGGAAGACCTCCGCGTGCGTTCATGAAACACATGGCCACTGATAGATACTCCACATAGGAGGAAAATATCAAAAAATTAGGAACCCCTCTGTAGCCGTTTTTTTTTAAATCGACTCTGAATATGCGACATTTTTGTATGGCCAGACTGGGTGGATGCAGTGGTCACTGGTCAGGAAGACCTCCGCGTGCGTTCATGAAACACATGGCCACTGATAGATACTCCACATAGGAGGAAAATATCAAAAAATTAGGGAGCCCTCTGTAGCCGTTTTTTTTTAAATCGACTCTGAATATGCGACATTTTTGTATGGCCAGACTGGGTGGATGCAGTGGTCACTGGTCAGGAAGACCTCCGCGTGCGTTCATGAAACACATGGCCATCGGAAGAGACTCCATATAGGAGGAAAATATCAAAAAATTAGGAAGCCCTCTGTAGCCGTTTTTTTTTAAATCGACTCTGAATATGCGACATTTTTGTATGGCCAGACTGGGTGGATGCAGTGGTCACTGATCAGGAAGACCTCCGCGTGCGTTCATGAAACACAAGGCCACTGATAGATACTCCACATAAGAGGAAAATATCAAAAAATTAGGAAGCCCTCTGTAGCCGTTTTTTTTTAAATCGACTCTGAATATGCGACATTTTTATATGGCCAGACTGCGTGGATGCAGTGGTCACTGGTCAGGAAGACCTCCGCGTGCGTTCATGAAACACATGGCCATCGGAAGAGACTCCATATAGGAGGAAAATATCAAAAAAATAGGAAGCCCTCTGTAGCCGTTTTTTTTTTAAATCGACTCTGAATATGCGACATTTTTGTATGGCCAGACTGGGTGGATGCAGTGGTCACTGGTCAGGAAGACCTCCGCATGCGCTCATGAAACACATGGCCATCGGAAGAGACTCCATATAGGAGGAAAATATCAAAAAATTAGGAAGCCCTCTGTAGCCGTTTTTTTTTAATCGACTCTGAATATGCGACATTTTTGTATGGCCAGACTGGGTGGATGCAGTGGTCACTGGTCAGGAAGACCTCCGCGTGCGTTCATGATACACATGGCCATCGGAAGAGACTCCATATAGGAGGAAAATATCAAAAAATTAGGAAGCCCTCTGTAGCCGTTTTTTTTTTAAATCGACTCTGAATATGCGACATTTTTGTATGGCCAGACTGGGTGGATGCAGTGGTCACTGGTCAGGAAGACCTCCGCGTGCGTTCATGAAAACACATGGCCATCGGAAGAGACTCCATATAGGAGGAAAATATCAAAAAATTAGCAAGCCCCTCTGTAGCCGTTTTTTTTTTAAATCGACTCTGAATATGCGACATTTTTGTATGGCCAGACTGGGTGGATGCAGTGGTCACTGGTCAGGAAGACCACCGCGTGCGTTCATGAAAACACATGGCCACTGATAGTACTCCACATAAGAGGAAATATCAAAAAATTAGGAACCCCTCTGTAGCCGTTTTTTTTTAAATCGACTCTGAATATGCGACATTTTTGTATGGCCAGACTGGGTGGATGCAGTGGTCAACT
>OX451347.1:16452872-16577415 GCA_949629155.1 Myopa testacea
AAAAAATTAGGAAGCCCTCTGTAGCCGTTTTTTTTTAAATCGACTCTGAATATGCGACATTTTTGTATGGCCAGACTGGGTGGATGCAGTGGTCACTGGTCAGGAAGACCTCCGCGTGCGTTCATGAAACACATGGCCACTGATAGATACTCCACATAAGAGGAAAATATCAAAAAATGAACGCACGCGGAGGTCTTCCTGACCAGTGACCACTGCATCCACCCAGTCTGGCCATACAAAAATGTCGCATATTCAGAGTCGATTTAAAAAAAAACGGCTACAGAGGGCTTCCTAATTTTTTGATATTTTCCTCCTATATGGAGTCTCTTCCAATGGCCATGTGTTTCATGAACGCACGCGGAGGTCTTCCTGACCAGTGACCACTGCATCCACCCAGTCTGGCCATACAAAAATGTCGCATATTCAGAGTCGATTAAAAAAAAAACGGCTACAGAGGGGTTCCTAATTTTTTGATATTTTCCTCCTATGTGGAGTATCTATCAGTGGCCATGTGTTTTATGAACGCACGCGGAGGTCTTCCTGACCAGTGACCACTGCATCCACCCAGTCTGGCCATACAAAAATGTCGCATATTCAGAGTCGATTTAAAAAAAAACGGCTACAGAGGGCTTCCTAATTTTTTGATATTTTCCTCCTATATGGAGTCTCTTCCAATGGCCATGTGTTTCATGAACGCACGCGGAGGTCTTCCTGACCAGTGACCACTGCATCCACCCAGTCTGGCCATACAAAAATGTCGCATATTCAGAGTCGATTTAAAAAAAACGGCTACAGAGGGCTTCCTAATTTTTTGATATTTTCCTCTTATGTGGAGTGTCTATCAGTGGCCATGTGTTTCATGAACGCACGCGGAGGTCTTCCTGATCAGTGACCACTGCATCCACCCAGTCTGGCCATACAAAAATGTCGCATATTCAGAGTCGATTTTAAAAAAAACGGCTACAGAGAGGTTCCTAATTTTTTGATATTTTCCTCTTATGTGGAGTATCTATCAGTGGCCATGTGTTTCATGAACGCACGCGGAGGTCTTCCTGACCAGTGACCACTGCATTCACCCAGTCTGGCCATACAAAAATGTCGCATATTCAGAGTCGATTTAAAAAAAACGGCTACAGAGGGGTTCCTAAGTTTTTGATATTTTCCTCCTATGTGGAGTATCTATCAGTGGCCATGTGTTTCATGAACGCACTTGGAGGTCTTCCTGACCAGTGACCACTGCATCCACCCAGTCTGGCCATACAAAAATGTCGCATATTCAGAGTCGATTAAAAAAAAAACGGCTACAGAGGGGTTCCTACTTTTGTGGTATTTTCCTCTTATGTGGAGTATCTATCAGTGGCCATGTGTTTCATGAACGCACGCGGAGGTCTTCCTGATAAGTGACCACTGCATCCACCCAGTCTGGCCATACAAAAATGTCGCATATTCAGAGTCGATTTTAAAAAAAACGGCTACAGAGGGCTTCCTAATTTTTTGATATTTTCCTCTTATGTGGAGTATCTATCAGTGGCCATGTGTTTCATGAACGCACGCGGAGGTCTTCCTGACCAGTGACCACTGCATCCACCCAGTCTGGCCATACAAAAATGTCGCATATTCAGAGTCGATTTTAAAAAAACGGCTACAGAGGGGTTCCTAATTTTTTGATATTTTCCTCCTATATGGAGTCTCTTCCGATGGCCATGTGTTTCATGAACGCACGCAGAGGTCTTCCTTTCCAGTGACCCCTTCTCCTAACGAATCTATCGGTGAAGTGTGTGAAATATACAAAACAAATATTTGAATGTGTCTTGGGTTTGTGTCTTGGCTAAGTTAAATTCGAATTTAACTCGCACAAAAACGAATTTAACTTCACGCACTTGCATGGAAGCCCGCTATAAATAATTCCTGTGAAATGTCAGCACTAAAACGTTTGCGCAAGGCTGACAAGGCAAGGCAAATTTAGAGAAGTCGATGATAAAAACGGTTGGTATAAACTACGGGATGAAAACTATTGGCTGTACAAATTGGTCGATAACGTGGATGTGGAGATAAACTGCGGTAAAGGTAAAGTAAGCTGGCTAAAGCTACCTTCTCAAGGCATCGTGGAACTGACATCAGGATGTACTGCGAGCTCCTCACAGGTCTCCTTAGATGCATCGAAGCATATAGATTCCTATACGAACTTCGCAACTAACGCACACACGTGCATAAGTTCGCATACAAACCGGTCGTGTTCTATTTTGCTCCCGATAAATTTCTTGCTGTTTAATTCTCTTTACAACTGCTTGGAAGTGTTTTTATTGATTTCTTTCTTTTAATTCTTTTCGGTCAAATTATTAATTTGTCTGAAATCCAAAATCTTTGTTTGCGAAATATAAGCATTAATTTGCATGAACTGTAGTTCTCTTCTCTATACCGGTTTGCTAGTGAAGTTTTGATAAAAGTGCTGTTTCTTCGCGCTCTGAGAGTGTCTAGTGCATGTCAAACTGCAAATACTTGCGTTGTTGATTCAGGGTATTCACAACCTATTACTTTTTCACCAACTATTTTGATTTGAGTATAAAGCTATAAACTATAAAACTAGAATCTATAATACTAAAATCTATATCCGATCATTAAAATAAAATCTTTTTATAACACGAAAGAACAGAAGTACTATTAACTTTTTAAGTTCGTTGATTATTACGTGAAAGTACTTTTGTTTCGTAATATAAATTTACAATGGCGTGTAACTTGAAAGGCTGCAAAATACGGGGTGATTCTGAACGCTTCGTGTTCTGCTGGATGTGTGATGCGGAACTTCACGTCAAGTGTGCGGGGTTGACGGGCAAAATAGCTGATATGATTGGCGTTGACGGTGGTTTACATTGGTCTTGGCGGCAGTGCCGATCAATTGAAGTTGACATAATAAAATTATTACGTCAAGCACGTTTGAATTTTCAAGACATTGATAAAGATTTCTCCGCAATTCGGTCTAAGCTTGTAAAATACGAACAACTTTTTAAAAACTTTAAACTAATTGATGATGCTTCGCCTAAACGGAAACGAACTCGCTCACAGATGGCACTATGCAATGCTCGTGATTGCGCACATAACAATCCCCTGCCAATTCCACCCGCTATGTCTAAGCCGTTGCCACCAATATCATTAACTCAACCTACTCAGCTGATTAACCTTCTGAGCCCTGCCATACCTGGTGATACACTCCCTAATTTATTGACTTCCTCGATCGCTTCTGAGACAGAATCGCGAGACGCTATTGCTGTTCATGACCCGGCTGATGGTGCGAATGCTTCCAGGGCAATAACCACGGAAACTCTACTTAATACTGTTGGTGGATCCACTAGTTCTCCATCGGGGCCTATAGATACTGGCCTACTAAACGTGCAGGCTGGGACCTCTGCTCAGGGTACTGAACCAGTTAAGAAGCTTGTGGTGATTCAGCCAAGAAAAGCTATCTTTGCCTCCCGATTTGCTGCAGATACTACGATTGAAGATATTCGTAACTACATCACTTCAAAGCTAGGCTTCAATGATACGAGTATATCTGTTGTTAAATACAAATTTAATAACCCGAGAACTATATCTTCATTTAGAATTTACTTACCCGATCACTTAACAAGTCAAGTACTTAAATCTAACTTCTGGCCAGATAATGCCGTTGTTTATTTATTCGAACCTAGAAGAAATACCGCATTGCCACGATATAATGGTAACCTACAAAAAAACATTTCATCAAAAAACTAAGCCACTCGTTTCCAACTGATAATTTGAATATTTTTTATCAAAACGTACGTGGCATTAATACTAAATTAAAAGATATTCATACGATGAGTTTTGGTCTGGATTATAAAATTATTGCATTTACTGAAACATGGCTTAAAACTGATGTACAAAATCTGGAAATATTCTCTAACCAATTTGTTGTATTCCGGAAGGAGAGAAATTCTTGTTCAACACAATTGTCAAGAGGTGGAGGTGTTTTGATTGCTGTTAAATCGTCGTATTTCTCAGAGGAAGTGCACTTTGATATAGACTCGGAGATCGAGTTCTGTTGTGTGTATGTTAAATCTGAGCTATTATCCTTCTACATCACCTGCTCCTATATCCCACCGAATTCTAGGGAAGCGACTTATAACTTGCACTCGTATTGCATATCTTCACTAGTAAACAGAATGTTACCTGGTGATCGTGTACTTGTGTTGGGAGACTTCAATTTACCTCGTGTCTCTTGGGAAAGTACTTGAACAACTTATCCTCTACTGGTTTATATCAGGTAAATAATATTCGGAACCCAAATAACCGTATGCTGGACTTAATATTTACTGACGATAAGGACATTGTTGAAGTACATCGTTCGACCCCTCTCCTGTTACCTGAAGATTTTCATCATCCAGCCTTGGAATTGAATATATGTGTTAAAAATTGTAATATGCATTTACCACCTCCTGGAAACTTGAAGGTGCAACAAACTGTCTTTTATTTCAAAAAGACTAATTATGTATACCTGAAGAATTATTTAAGGGGTGTAAGCTGGAGCTTTACATCATTACTTAGCGTGACTTCTACCAAATCGAGTCTGGATTATGCTGTAGCTCAGTTCAACCAAACTCTTCTTGACGGTTTCAAACTATCGGTACCGAAACGAAAGGTATCTATTATCTTATATCCAACATGGTTTTCCAAGGAGGTTCGCACCCTAAGGAATCTAAAATCAAAATTCTATAAAATTCACTGCAATCTTCATACAACGGACAGCTTTGTTAAATATGCGTCAATACGAAATAGATATCAGATAGCTTGTAAGCAGTCTTACAATAATTATCTATTAAGAATGAAACTTAAACTAAAATCTGATCCTAACTACTTTTGGAGCTTTATAAATTCTAAGCGGAGGAGCGATATACTCCCATCGGTGATGAAATTTGAAGATAACCAAGCTAGAGATGCAGATTCAATATGCGAATTGTTTGCAAAATTCTTTAGCTCAACTTATTCCCAAATGGAGTTTGATTCTGAATTCTATCCATACTCCATAAGTTGTGGGAACATTGATCAACCAATAATAGATGAAAATGTCGTTCTCGACTTTCTGATGGATCTTAAGAGTACCTATAACCCCGGTCCAGATAATCTACCTTCTTGCATCCTAAAACACTGTGCGAGCGAATTGGTAATTCCAATTACAGCTATATTTGATCAGTCTATACGCACCGGTTACTTCCCAGCCGCATGGAAGACCTCATACATCATTCCTTTGCATAAATTTGGTAATAGATCAAATATAACCAATTATCGGGGTATCGCCAAGTTAAGTGCTCTGCCCAAACTATTCGAAAAAATAATAACTCACCAAATTGCGCGTCAAGTGAATGCAGCTTTATCTCCTGTTCAACATGGTTTTCGTCCAGGCATGTCAACTACTACAAATCTATTGAACTTCGTCTTCCGTACAATTAATAATTTCAAATATGGCAAGCAAACGGATGTTATCTACACGGATTTTGCTAAGGCGTTTGATGTTGTGAATCATAAGCTACTAATGTTAAAGTTGAAACTGTTCGGATTTCCACAAAACTTGTTAAAATGGATTGCCTCCTACCTTCAAGGTCGCACGCAGATGGTATTCCTAAACAATAGAAAATCAAGAGCAATTCCTGTTACTTCCGGTGTCCCTCAAGGTAGTCACTTAGGACCTTTATTTTTCTTAATTTTCATTGACGACCTACCCACGGTTATACATAACAGTAACACGCTGATGTTCGCAGATGATCTAAAAATTTTTCTTTCATTCACAAATAAAACTGATACGTTATTGCTTCAAAATGATCTGGACAACTTAGTCATATGGTGTAATTTTAACTGTATGAAGCTGAATCTTTCCAAATGCAAGCAAATGACCTTCTATCGTGCGGCCCACATTAATGTCAACTATTCTATTGGAGGCCACTATTTGGATTCTCTTGAGCATATGGATGATCTTGGTATTACTATGGACCAAAAACTCAGATTTCATATACACATCAACCGTATAACTAATAAGGCTTATAGGATTTTGGGATTCATTAAACGGTGGGCTAAGGAATTTATGGAGCCACAAGTAACACGGATTCTATATACCTCTTTGTTTCTTCCCATATTGTAATACGCCTCACCTGTGTGGTGTCCTAACTACAACTGTTATATCTCTCAAATCGAGTCAGTTCAAAAGCAATTTCTACTCTTTTGCTTACGCAATATCTACCGGAACAATTTGCAGAATTTGCCATCTTATAATTATCGATTGGAACTTGTTAATCTTCCGTCTTTAGCTCATCGGAGAATTATGCTGAATGCAATTTTTGTTCTGAAACTACTTTATGGTCATATTGACAATCCTTATCTTCTGTCTAACATCAATATTAATGTAGCTCGCCGTGTAGCCAGAAGACCTCAGTTTCTACAACTGAGTTTCTGTCGATCAAACTATCTTCAACACGAACCACTTAAGGCCCAACCATGCAATGCATATGCATGTTAAGTTTTATGAGAGAGCTCAACGAAAAGCAAGCTATTCATTCCATGCATCAGTAGAACGACCAAGCATTGCATGAAATTTAAAGCAATTAAAACAGCTGTTTCATAGTTCAGAAAAGCACCACATATGTTTTCTTCTGCTTTTAAGGGTTGCCTAGCCTCACATGAAAAGTTGAGAATCGCGTAGTACGCCTCCTCAAAACTGAAGAAATTGTTTAATGTTGCATAAAATGAATTAAAAACTTTAAAGACAGTCATGTAGTATTTTTTTTATAACTTTTAATAGTTTTCTGGGACTTTTCAATAGGAAAACACTAAATAAAAAAAATAAAATTTTAGGTTGCAAAAATTTAAGTTGCAAATTCGTATGCGGTGGTAACTCTTTTTCCGTTGCTTGTTACGGAAAATACGATCCAGACCGCATATTCTTATTCACGCTATGCAAGAAGAGAGAGAACGAACTTGACGAAACTATGCATGTGCAGAGCATGCATGTTCATGGGTGCGCAAATGGGATTCAGTGTATTCGTAGTTTCTCTCTTTTCATGCATAGCATGCATATGCATTGCATGGTTGGGCCTTTAGGAATGCTTGTGCCGACTTTAACTATGTTAATTGCAACATCACTTTCTCTGATTCAATTCATTTAACAAGAATCAAAATTCTTCAATTCCTAAAAAATCAACAGTAAAATATTTACTTTTCTATGTATTTAATCTTTTATTTATTATTTACCAAAAATGTTATGTAAACTATAAAGCCTATGGCTTAGTTTTAATTTTTAAATAAATAAATAAATAAATAATAAAATAAAAATAACAAAACATCATATGGGAGAAGGATATCAGTGGACTTACTTCATGGCATACCAAACCACTGAAGGCTCATATAACCAACGATTCCCAACTAGATGATCTGTCCAAGCAGCTGGATAATCTGCACACAACGCAAATCGAACTAAGGAAACTGCACTTCCACACATTAAGTGGACATTCAGCTCTTTTCATCGTACTGGTAACCTTATTTATCATATTAATAATTTTCATTAAGATTAAATGCTGCAAACGAAGGTCAAGTATACAGATAAATTTTACAGCTCCACGTACTCTAGCTGGCCGGCAAAATATTGAAATATGGACACGGGCTTGCTTACGAGAAGCAAGGAGGTTGGTCTTATCACGCACCATGACAACACTATTATATACGAGCGGTCTTATCAACGCAGAGCGATAACTACAAGAGAACGTCGTTTCCAAATTGTATGCACCTATTATTAGGATCATTTATGTATTTAGGACTCTTTTATTATTAACGACTAGAAGATAAGAAAAAGGGATCAATTAATGGTTCTAAGATAAATGTAATGTAGATGATAAATGTAATGTAGATAATACATATGTAAAGTAAGATATGGAAAATGTATAAAAAGCAATGAATTTGAGAAATAAAATCAGTACTAAAAGAGTATTCAAAGTGTAATCATACATACAAACAGCGTACACTGAAGTAGCAATAATCAATAATAATTGCAATAAGGAAGTTGTTTTAATTCTAATTATTAGGAATGGACTTATTCCACTTTTTAGTCGAAATGCGTTTGTTTGAAAAAAACGTACTCCATTAAAAGTATGATTATAAATATGGAATATCCCTAGTAAGAATATGTCTATATCTTACTAAAATTACCATACTTATTTTTTTAAAAAATTGGACTTATACCACTTTCAAATATAACAGCTCAAATATAAAAAATAAGCAATAACCTGCAAAATCTTTCATTTTTAGCAAGAGACGACACCTGTGAATATAAAAAGACGAAAGACAGCTGTTTCAGACGACGATGACAGCTAAAAGTGACTCTTTGAATAAGGCCCTTAATATATAAGTAAAACCCCAGAAAAATTAATGACGACATAATAAAATAAATAAATAAATGAATATCAAAATTCGCCCTTAGACACTTGGGCATTAGAAAACCAAGAATTAAATTAAAACAAAGATATACTTGGAAATACATATACAGTTAGACCCCGCTTAACGCGGGGGATACGTTCCATCAAAGTAGAGCGTAATGCGAAACAGCGGTAAACGAGGCAATCTTAATATGTAAATACATAATGGGGTTAGGGGAAGATGGTATGGAAGATAATAATTATGTTTTTTAATAAAAATAAAACCAAACATTTATCTATATATATAAAAATGAAAGGCCTGACTCACTTCCCATCAACGCACAGGCTAAACCCTTGGACCTAGAACGGTGAAATTTTGCACATACACTACCGGCCAAAAGTTTCGAAGCACCACTCCTGTTCATAGAAAATCGTGTGGCATTTCTATATTATTGTATAAATTTTGATTTTTTCTTTTTTAATAGGATGGTTGTAAAGTGATAACTGTAATATGGACCCCAAAACGGGTTTACGGCGTTCATTGTTTAATTGCATGCTCAAACAATGCACTAAGTCAAGAAATTGGATTTTTTTGTTTATTGCACTTGCCATACAAAATCGAGAAAAAGAATTATAAAAAAACTTTTTCAGGTACTCAGGGTAATTTTTTTTTATGGGGTAATTACTAAAGGTAATTATGAATAATTATTACCATCCATTTTTTACCCTGGGTCATGTATAAAAGGCTGCCCTAGAATATTGACACCTTTCTTTGTTCCTCAAGATTCAAACTAAGATTCAAACAAAAATAAGATTGATATAAGATCTGCAGTGATTACTCTTCATAAGGAAGGCAATTCCGAGCCTAAACCATAAAGAAATTAATCGCCAGAATACCAAGACTTGTAGCAAAAGTTATTTAGTGCAAAGGGGGATTTTTTGATGAAAAATCAGTTTAGACGTTTTAGTAAAAATTTGGATAATAAAAATTATTCTAAAATATAATTTTAATGTAATCTGAAAGGAAATATAATAAACTTTAAAATTTACAATTAAACTTTTTATTTTTAAAAGCTTTAGATAACTATTGTTAAGATTTGTGGAAATTTCAAGGGTGCTTCGAAACTTTTGGCCGGTAGTGTATGTTTCTTTTATGATGTATACGTCGAATAAGAAAGGATTTTTCGAAATGTTACTTCTAAGGACTTCAAAAACGACATACACAGAATTTTTTCTTTGCACAGGCTAAATCCTTAGATCTAAAAAGTTGAAATTTTGCACGGAGGTTTTTTTATGATGTATACAAGTGAGAAGAAAGGATTTTTCGGAAGTTTTACTTCTAAGGACTTCAAAAAGGACAAACACATAACTCTTTTGTTAGCCATCAAATATGGATTTCCTTTTTTCACGAAAACATCCCGCGTAGAAATGCCTAAAAATAATTTTCAGGATTTTTTAAAATTCATCCTCTAAAGGTTCGAAAAAGGACATCATTTGGTAAAAGTACACCCAATGACATAATAAAATAAAACGAAGCATGCTATGAATATTTTGCATAGAGATTTCCTTTATGATGTATACAAGGGACAAGAATGGATGTTTCGAAATTTTACTTCTAAGGACTTCAAAAACGATAAACACATAACTCTTTTGTTAGCCATCAAGTGTGGATTTTCTTTTCTCACGAAAACATCTCGCGTATAAATGCCTCAAAACCATTTTCAGCATTTTTCAAAATTCATCCTCTAAAGGTCGGAAAAAGGACATAGTTGTAAAATTAAAATAAACACAAAAAACATAAATAAAAACTTACCAAATTAGAAATACAATGTAGTATTATAAAATAATATTTTATTTCCCGCGCAATGCCGGGTAGTTAAGCTAGTTTAATACAAAAATAAAAACAATATAATCGAATACACATACATATACAAATAAAATTTTAAGGCAGTCAGATCTGCGCTAAACCGAAACAGCGCTAAACGAAACAGCGTTAAGCGGGGTGGGGGGTAATAAGTAAAATGCTAAGCCAATTTAAATTGAAATGTGGAAAATATAAAATTAACAAAGAACACATAAAAGAAAAATGGTACAAACTGATACACCAAATAACAGTTTTGAAATTATATCAATAGACACTGTAGGTCCTCTCAGAATTTCAAATAATTTAAGATAGATATTAACAATTCAATGTCAATTAATAAAATTTGTAGTAGCATACCCAATAAAATCTATAGATGCAAAAAATTAGTAAAGCAATTCATTCATTAAGTATGGAATTTTCAAAAGATTAAAATCTGATAGAGGAACCGAATTCACTAATACACTACCAAAAGACATATGTATGTGAACTACTGAAAATATGAAAAATTTGCTCCACGCCATGCTATCACGAAAACTTAGGCTCAATAGAACGAGACCATAATGTACTGAACGAATAATTACTAGCATTCGCGAAAGACGATAACTGGGACAAATGGGTACCGTATTATCTAATTGCTTACAACACCACCTGTTCACACTAATTACATCGGCCGACAGCCATTTTGTAACGGGCTGTTTGACAGCATATTCTAAAGGATTTTGGTCCGCTGATTCCAAAAATGATAAAAGCACTAAATTTACTTTAACGCGCACAAGAAACCGATTCTGTGCAGATTTTTTGATATTAAGCTTAAAATTCGCGCAAATGTCGAACCTATCGATATAAAAAATAAAAAAGGGTAAAAAAGTTTCAGGAACATATTTTTACATACAGATATATAGCAGTTTTTTGTCTTTTTTCTTAAAAAATTCCTCTTTTGAAGTTACGATTTCAGCAAAAGCTTTTAAACTATTTTTCCGATTTCACAGTAATGTTAGCAAATATTATGCGTGCATAATATTCGTCTTTAATTCCTCTTCAATTTAATCTTCCTCTTTAATTTAATATTAGTTGTAATCGAATCGGTTACATACAGTGGCTCAACATTATAATGGGACACCTACTAATATGGAAAATGCTATCCATTTTCCAGGAACTTATGAATGTAATATAGGAAGTGCGTATTGTATTTTAATTTACATAATATCAGTTTATCAGAAAACAAAAATAATACATATTCATTCAGATTAAGATAAAAAAAATAATAACATACTTAAAAAGACGCTTATTTTACTTCAAAATGATAATGGGACACATGGCAACCATCAATATATTTTGATCTAATTAACGGTAAATTTTTAGATTTTTTTCATTTGACATTTACGCAGAATCTCATGGCTTCATTTAAAGTAATTTTCCGATCAGTTAAGCACGCATATTTAAATATAATTTCATTTATGGCACCTCGCGGTCATCAAACCTCAGCGGAAGTTAGAAAATTAATTTTAACGCATTCCAAATCTGGAAAATCTGTGCGAAATATTGCAGAAATTGTAAATCGACCTCGATCTACAGTATTTAATATAATTAAACGATACAGGGATGCAGATAATTTCGATAATAAAGCAAAACCGAGCAAGCGAAAAATATTTTCTGATTCCGATGAACGGTGGCTTTTAAGACAAATCAAGAACCGGCCTCACCTAAGTGCTCCAAAGCTTGCTGCTGAAGCAGAAAATAATCTTGGGAAAAAATCTAACCCGGAAACGGTCAGAAATGTATTGAGAAAACATAACTTCAATGGTCGAGTTGCTAGGAAAAAACCCTTTATAAGCAAGATAAACAAGAAAAAACGTTTAACATTCGCCAAAGAATATAAAAACAAAGATTTCAACTTCTGGAGTAAAGTAATTTTTACGGACGAGAGCAAGTACAATGTTTTTCGGTCAGATGGGCGCTCGTATGTATGGAGAAAACGTAATGAAGAGCTACAGGAAAGAAATTTGAAACCAACAATAAAACACGGTATGGGATCAGTAATGGTATGGGGTGCAATATCGGCAGCAGGACCTGGAAATCTCCATATTATAGAAGGCGTAATGGACCATAAACAATACATCAATATTTTGAAACTAAATCTGGCGGAAACCGCCGAAAAGTTGGGAATTTCAGAGGATTTCTATTTCTACCAAGATAACGATCCCAAACACAAAGCCTATAATGTGCGAAGTTGGCTCCTCTATAATTGCCCCTTGTCATGGAAACACCACCACAATCCCCAGATTTAAACCCTATAGAGCATGTGTGGAGCTTTTTGGGAGAAAAATTAAAAAAACATGACATCAGAATCAAAAAGGACCTTATTAAGGCATTGAAGGATGAATGGGGACAAATTTCAAAGGATTACTGCCAGAAACTCGTTAAATCGATGCCTAATCGATTGAAAGCAGTAATTGACCAAAAGGGCATTCCAACAAAATATTAACACTCAACGCTTATTAATGAATTTAGTTTTCTTTTGTATATTTGTGTTTAGTGTCTCATTATTACTTTGACCCAAAATATTCGACATTTTTACGTTTTCTACAATTTTTTAATTTTATGTCGAGGAGTATGTATAATTTTTGTTTCCTTAATAAAGTGATAATATGAGCATTCAAATTCAAGACCTTTTTTTTAAATGGCGTTCAGTAGTTCCAAAAAATCCTTTGTCCGCATGTCCGCTAATAAGCAACCGCTTCGCAACGGCACACCGCTTCCGCTACTGTTGTTTCCAAAATAAGCTTTTCTAACGTAAATACGTAAGAAGAGTGTAAACTGTTGTTGTAAAGAGGAGAAATTTCAGCGGTACCGCTTCTATCAGAAGCCGAAGTTGTGTGTATACTAAAAACACATTTTGAACAGCTGTTTAACGAATATAACAAAGAGTAACGCTGAGAAGCGGTACCGTTCGCTGATCGAGCATAAGGCCCTTAATTAAATCCAAAGAAATACGTATAAATAATAAAACTTGTAATAATTTTTATTTTAAGATAGGTTTTCTTCTAGTTTCGGCTTCATTTCACCGTTCAATCACCGTTTAAATATAAGAATACTTTGTAGAATAGTTTGAAGAACGCCCATTGATTTGTACTATAAAGAGCAAACTTTCTTAAATAAAAATCAGAATTCGATCAGGGCCTCAAAACCGGCAGTCTTTTAATTTTGTCACCATTGGCACCTGGCAAACTCTGTCGGCCAAGCGAAAGAATTTATATATGTAAATCATAAATAAAATTTCTAAGTTGACCAAAGTAATTCCTGAAGAGAACCAAAAACACATGTAGATATTACAACAGATTTCATATAAAGATTCTTTGATTTTAGAATAAAAAAAATTTTGTTACTCTTCAATTTGTTACAAAAATGAAAGCTATTCAAGATTCTCAATAAAACTACAAAATAGTCTCTTTCTCATTAAACGTATATGTTAAATACTCTTATATACATACATAAAATTAATGTAAGAGCTGGGCCACAATACGGCAGCGACAGTGTCAGTGTTTCTCTCACTTTCACTGTCAGCCTACAATGAAAACAGTGGCAGCGCGCAGCGCTATCTGTCATTTGTCATTTGTTTTCACATTTGTATTTGTTTGAGTATTTGTTTTGTTTCATTCCTATAGAATAAGTGAGATTTTTTCTAAAAGGGTTGCAACACTTTTATCCAAAAAATGAGAGGATTTTAATTTCACTGCTCACTGCCGGACTAGAGTCTATAATTTTTCCCCTACTCGGCAGTGTTTTTTCCCATAAGGTTTGCATGGTGAGAGAAACACTGACACTGTCGCTGCCGTATTGTGGCCCAGCTCTAATGCGCTACAATTTGACATACAATCAAAATGTACATACATACGTTCTTTTTGCGCAATTTTTAATTCCTGCACGCTTTTTTCTTATTATCTGTTTAGTAAGTAAATGCTTTTAATAGTTCCATTTACTGTTTCCATTTGATTTTCCAATCTTCCAGTTCTTTTCACTTACCGCTAATTAATCCACTATTCGCAAACACTTCCGCTTCGAATTTCGAACTGGTAATTGCGACACGTTGAACTATTCAAGCGTTCATAGGGGGTTAAAATTCCTGTCTACTTTCGTTAGCTCAATGGAACACTATTGTCATCGCGCGAAAGCACGAAGACACGACGACAGCCGATGAAGGTGGTGGAATGAATGATTGTGGTGTATAGAAGATTTTTCCTTAACTTTCAACTTATGTTCCTACCATTAAATTTTACAATATACACAAATATATTATTTTCCCTTGGAAATATTATCTGGAGGTAAAATAAATCCTCTGGGTATCTTATGCTCTATATTAAAAACACTAAACTTTTCACTTTCTTTTCACTTAAGGTTTAAACAAGCTAAAGTTATACACGAATATTTTATTTAATTGAAAATTTGTTGGAATTAATTTTATAGATATGCAATATAATTTATTCTTGATTCAGTCCGAACAAAGACATCACTACTACAAGATTTTCCTCGACTATTTTCTCAGGGTTAACAAACTATACTGATGAGTTATTGAAATATTTTTGGTGGTTGCTTACCAATGGAATTATTCCTTGCAATATGGCGATTTTTCCGGTTGTTGTCGTCGATATAAAAATATTCAGCTTCAAAGGCAGCGGTTAGTGTAAACATACAGAGTATGGCCATTCGTTTCTTATTTATGGAATATATCTGTGGATACAAAACGAAACCGCTTAACTCGAGTTAGAACCAAATTAAATTATTGCCACTATTAAAAATCATTACAATTTTGTCGTTATTGTTGTTGTAGTTTTTGGTGCGGATTACAACAACAACTTCGGTATTAATTGGGTGCGTGTCTTTTGTTTAGCAGTTGTGGGTGTTTAAATGTCGCAGATTTCTAATTTCAGCGATATCTCCAAAAGTATGAGAGATACAGTGTCGCATGCACACCGTTCGAAAGGTCTACTTAGGATCTATCTTTTATGTCATATGCCTTTTTTGATTTTTCACATAGTGATGGAGATAATTTAGGTTTAGGAAAAAAAAGGTGGTTACATTAAAAAAATGGTTTTTTTTCTCTTATATTTATGACAATTTAGGTACAAGTTGTAACATTTGAAATCTTATAATTTTTTTTTTTAAGGTATATAATAATTGTGTTATCTCTTACAGTTTTGACCCAATTTATTTAAAATTAGTCTTAAGTGTATATCCTTTTACGCATCTTAAACTCGACTACAGGAAACTGTTTACTTTAGACCAAAAACTACAGCACTGCAAACTCTTTTTTCGATTTGAATGTGTTGGTGAAATCAGACTTGGGTGTAGTAGATTAAAAAACGAATCGTATGCAATTTTGATTTAAATAAAAGAAAAATTAAAAATTACAAAACAAC
This sequence comes from Myopa testacea, assembly GCA_949629155.1. NCBI lineage: Eukaryota > Metazoa > Arthropoda > Insecta > Diptera > Conopidae > Myopa > Myopa testacea. The sequence continues at coordinate 16,468,565 of OX451347.1, forward strand.
TAAGTTTACATTACTTTTAAATGTTTCCGAACCGCTAAAAAATCGTCAAAACCGCGAGAAATTTTAAATGCAAAGTAAAGTTTTTCTATTAATGTTTACTTTAAAATTCAAACAAATAATAATGTTGTGTCGTTGGTATCCCTGCCACTAACTCGCCCCATCATTTCGTGACGGTGCGTACTAAACCAAAACTGTTTACCTTTCCAGTTATCTGGCTTTCTAATAGCCGGTTTTAGCTTGTCATAAAATTCACATACACTGCACGTGAACACGAGGACAGACATTGTTTTTAACTCGCTGTCGAAATGAGAAGAGTTTCTAGCAGAGATAAGAGATAGGACACTTCGAATTCGCCGCTTCTAAAATCGGGTTGACGTCTATTTTTTATGAGCTGTTGAAATCATGTACACTATATGTGAGAGCTACCATATTGTTGTTCTTGTTTTCTTTCAGTAAGTTGAAAAAATCAGCTGTTTCATGTTTCACCACGGATTCGTTTAGTTATCAAATCAGATTGACTAGACGCAGTATCATTTAAACCGTTTCACTACTGGTATGTCGATACCATCGGTGGCTACACACTGTGGTTACTCATTTGATTTCAAAAGTCGTAAACATGTGATGCCAAAGTGTGTGTGAAATTTACTGAATATCCAAATGTTGGCCAGAGTGAGAGAAAATATAAACACGCGTTCGGAAAACTATGTTGCTCTTCTTTCGTTTGACAACTGCTTTCTTGTGTGCGTGCAAAGAAACTGAGCAGCAGGGTCTATTTTCGGTTCAAAAATTCTCTACACTCGATGCAAGAGTATAGACTTTTCTGTTTCTTCCTCATCTCGCTCTCCAACGAACTGGGCGAAACCGTTTCAAAACATACTGCGTATAGCTAAGAATGATAGAATACAAGATTACGCAAATCAGGTTTCAAAAATGTTTCGTTCTGCGCATCTACGTCATCATAGTTTTCCTATATGCCGAACTCTCAAATTAATGTGCGATTTACATGTAAAAGTGTAAGCTTTTGCGTTAAATATTATTATAATTGCTCAGGTTTAGATGAACTATTCCGAAAAATTGTGTAAGTGAATATATTTGCGTAGTTAAGAATACTTGAAAATCTACGGCGGCATCATTGTGCTTACCAATTGCAGCAACAAAACACAATAATCACATACTTTTACCTTTGTGAATCCAATTAAAGTTATGTAGATTAAATTTGATTTAAAATTGGTTTTTATTTTTTCATTTCATCATTAGAATTTTATTTATAATAATAATAATAATATTATCTAATTTATATTAGCTTATATTAATTTCAAATATTAAATTTATTTAAAGAAAATCGAAAGAGCTATGTAATAGTGTTACATAGTTTCCGTTTCCTTTTGTGGGCATTATCTTCAAGTTCTTTATTCAGTTGTCTGATTTTGAAGAACATTCTGGCCCGGAAAAACAGTTGTTTAACCTTTATGTTACAGTGCCATAAAAGAAATAACTAAACCACAAGGCAAGGAGAAGTAAATTAAATGCAAAGGTTGCATTTGTAAGGGAGTTTAATTAATTGCATAATAAAATCAAAAGATAAGTATCAACAATCTCTGCAAGCTTGAAGTGTTATTAATTTATTATGAAGATCGGCGAGTGGCAAAAGTTTAATTCTTTGTATAATAAAGTCAACAAATCATTGTAAACAATCGTGAACCAAATTCGATAGTATTAAAATATTTTTATATTAATAGTTGTTTCTTATCTACGTAGCAATGATTGGAAACTTTTGTGGCATCCTGTCGCAGGCATATATCAAGACACTCCTGAGAAAACAGAATTGGAAGAACGTATCGCAAGAATTGCAAGATGGACTGCTACAGTTCCGACTGAAGAGTTCATTTAATACGGAGTTGGAGTTTTTAATAAAGAAAAATAACAAGATAATAATGTTGTTGAATAACAATAGTTCCACATGCACAACAAAAAAATGGGGTAATTGTCTGAAATTTGATCAGATTTCATCTAACTTTGTAATTCTTTTCTTTCTGCTAGTAGTTAACATATGAGCCCCAGTTTCACTCTGGTGGACAATGCCTGCAGGGAGTATTCTTGGCACGAAGGCGCAAGATCTGTTCAATCAAATTATGGAAAAAACATTGACTCTAATGATAGTCAGATTTCATTCCTCTTTATTATAACCTTTTACTAGTTTAACTTTTGAATTTTTTTTAAATATTTTAAATTGAAAATATAGGTAAATTCTAACTTCATAACGAGATTCAATAATTTATTCATTTAAAAGTTTTAGTTCATCAAAATTCTTGCTTCAATTTACTTCAGTATTTCTAAATATTTTAATTTTCCCCTTTAGAAAAATCTTGAGATGAGCATTCAGGATGGTTTTGATTTAATAGCAATGTTTGATTCATTCAACTGATATTCTGATATCAACTTATGTGCCACAAGCTTCGGAGATGTAAGTCAAGATATTTCTACATACTAGGAGTTTTCGTTTCGAAATATTAGTTATTCATCCCCTTCTTATTTTGCTTAGATATTGGGACTCATTGCAACCAGCTATTTCGTGAGCAGTGCGTGCGTAAGCAAGATCACCGCAGTCAAGCTCTGGTCGCCAGCTTTTCATCCAACTGGAAAAAGTCACTGATGGAACTTGATCGAAGAGTTCTACTACTTTCATTTCCATCGCTGCTGACTAACTCACAGTTGCTACAGTTAGTTGTGGCTAGCTTGGTGCAATGTTAAAGCTACTGACAGAATATACGCGCGCAGCTGATCAGCACGCATATTGTTATTGTAGAAATTAAAATATACAAGAGCAGTTAACCTAAATTCTATTATATCAGTACAAACAGAAATAAAGACTAGCGAAAAGTTTAATACAAACTAAAACAATAAATAAATAAAAAATCTGGAAACAATATATATTCAAATAATAATATTATACAAATAAGAAATAAAGATGAAAAATAAAAAATTTTTGAAATTTGGGAATTTGTGCATTTTGATGTCCCCGGAACATTCTTTCTTGCATTCTTAAAAAATATGTGAAAAAGGAATTCAAAATTAGTAAATTTAAGCAAATTGTATAGTTTGTCTGTTTGCTTGAATTGAAAAATTCAAGTGAGGTGAACATTTTAATGACGTCACGGAACAGCGTTACTGTTCACATTACCAGAAGAAATTATAAATGTACGAAATTGTGTAAAAGTGTAAGTCGGAAAAAGTGTACTTAAACAAAATGAAAAATACGTTGATAACATGAAAAAAAAAGCTTAATTACAATAATGTTTAATAAATTACGCATATTTAACTACACTCGTGTATCTTTCAACCAAAAAAAACATATTTTCAGTTAGATCGTAGCGCACTGGTAGCACTACTTAAGTACTAAAATGAACGTAATAGTGCGAGGTTTGCAAACCGGAAAACCGAATGTAATAATGAGGTGAATCAAATATGTAGATATGCCAACACCACATTCCATTTACCTATATATTTATATAAATTTAATAACCTATTTGCTTTTAATATTGTTTATTAGATAATATAATTAGGGTTTTTTTTCATTCATTTTTGGTAACTATTGAGATTGAGAGTGCAAATAAAGTAAAACGACTCGGTATAGGATTTGTTTTATTAATGTGTGTTTCTGAAAACTATATACATATATAAAAAACTAACTAAAACGAATTTAGGATTGGTCTAAATTATAAAAATTAAGCAATAGCCTTGAAAAAAAATTTAAAACAAACTGGAATGTTAATAGCAATTCTGAAATTCTTTGTATATACATATATATACAAAATTTAAATGTGTTGATATATTTCAAAGAACCAAAAATAAGTGCATATATCTATAACTCACTTCAGTTTTCTAATTTTCTAGAACTTAAGAAAATTTTTTCCTCTGTAATTAAAAACTAATTCGTTGTATTTGAGAGTTAAATAATAAAAGGCACGTTTTAAATTTTGATTAAATGCAAAGTATATTAAAACGTTTCTTTAAAAGCTTGAACAAAATATTTTGCTTCACGCATTGTAATTTCATAGCCGGCCAAAACAGAAATAAATTGTCCACAGTTAACGTACATTGAAGATAATTTGACGGTTTGTCTTCCTGATAACAAATTGAAATTACAGTTAGTAAGTTCGAGTGGTTGTTAAATAGCGTATCTGTAAATAATTGACATTCATTCATTGCACCAAGTTGATATCTCAAAACAAAGGGTTCTGTCTAAGGTGTATAAAATAAAATTGGTACATATTCGGGGGTGCGAGTCTGGGGAGTTTCTCAAAAAATTCCAAGAATGGGGTCTGAGTCTGGTGAGTTTCTACACTAAAACGTCATCAATTATCGAGTTTTCACGAACACTACCATACAAAAACACAACCACCAACATGCGATTTGACAACCAGAGTTGCACTTTTTAAAAGTTTCCTATCTCATTATCTCTGCTTGGAAGCTACTGACAAAAGCGTTAAACCACAGAATAAACAGTATACAGAATGCGCATCTCATACAAAAAAAATTTTGTTCCGTGGTCGCAATATTACGACCACTGTTAACTTAACATTAAGTCCGCTGTTGTTAAGAAGCTACTGACAAAAGCGTTAAACCACAGAATAAACAGTATACAGAATGCGCATCTCATACAAAAAAAATTTTGTTCCGTGGTCGCAATATTACGACCACTGTTAACTTAACATTAAGTCCGCTGTTAATAATACTACGACCAGCATTTAACAGCCCTTGTTTCTGTAAAGTTCAACTCGTTTGGTGTTTCTAACAGAACCGAGTGAGCTGATCAACATTTCCCGACGGCAACTTCGTCATCATTCGGTATCATCGTTGCTCAGTCGACTTTTTCCTACAGCATTTCTATTGTACTATAAATATGTACACACATACCCGTACAATAAATATGTTTGTACAGATAGATATATATGTTTACACAAGGAAGATGTAGGAATGTGTTTCGCAGGCATATCAAACTCCTAAAAAATTGTCGACTAGCACTTTTTTCGTTTTCTAAAACAAAACTACTGTGTAAAAAAAGAAGAAATCATGAGAAAAATGCATAGAATATTGATAATCTATGAATTGTTACAAAAAATTTTTATAAACGGAATTATATTTTCTATTTATCTCGTGTTATTTCAAATTCGTAAAAAACATTCGTTTAACCCTATAAAAGGGTTTCCATTAACTTTTTAATGTTACTCGTATAACGTATTCAATGTGTTGATATGCCGACTAAAGTAGATCATCTGCCTATTCAAATTCTTCAACAGCACACTATGCTCGCAACGGTGCCAGCGCTTTACAAAGCCTGGACATCGAACAAGAAGCAGAACAAAGCTACGAAAGCAAAATTCCTTCCAAAAACCATAAAATGCAAAATTTAAAACAAATCCAGACGGACGGACGGCTGCACATGGTTTGTTATTGTAAGAGAAGCAAAAGAAGACAAATCGTACCGTTCTTCTCATAGCCCGCTGTACACGATAAATGGATCGATTCTTTCTTTCACACTTTACTTGACATAATAGTGCTGCATCGATTATCTCTTCTTACGCATATTCGCTAGCATTGTTAGTGCAAAATAAAAGAAACAAAGTCGATCTTCCGATCCCTTCATACTCATTCGAAAAGATCTTCGACTCTCATATCATGTGTGTTTGTTGGTAAAGTGTGCACTGAACTCGCTCTTTTGATGAAACTTGCCTAACTAATAACAGCAGAGAACTTCGTCGCCCGACAAATTAACAGCGACAAAGCTCTGTTAACCAAATTCAGTTATCCCCCTATTGCTTTCGGCCCGCACCAATAATTCAGATTGCTTCGTTGGGCGACATGCGCATTCTGTATACTGTTTATTCTGTGGTTAAACACAATCGGAGCAACAGGATGCAGCAACATTTCCAGGCAACAAGAAATTCCATGGCGTTAATTATAATGACTGGGCAACTGTTGCTCAGCAACAAAAATTTCATATGTCAAATTCTTAATGGTGGTGTAACACTAGACCACTTGAGGCCGCCTTAGAAAACCTTCAACTGTTTCTTACATTTTCTACAGCAACCTTTTTTAGAGGATTTTCCATTTCTTTTAGCAATTGATAAATATTTTGAGTAATTTTTTTTAAATAGGAATGCCGTATATTTTCTATTTCAGAAATAAATTGCTTGTAATAATAATAATAAAAATTTCGTTAAATATTAACTTAAATAAATTGGCATTAAGATGCCTAGTGTGACACCCCACAATGCAAATTGTCAAATTTTACATGACAGAATGTAAACAAACACACCGAAGAAGAACAAGAATGATTTTGTTGCTGTCAAAATTAGAAATAGCCCGGAGACAAGATACAAAATGGAACGAAAACCAGAGCAACAAACTGGAAATCAAACTTTTTTCTCGATCTCCATAAGAGCCCATGTAAATTTGACAGCTAAAAATGTATCTTGTATCCTGTTGCTCCGATTGTGTTTAATGCTAAAGACTACAAGACTGGAAACTCCTCTGATTTCGTGAGCGAGCTCAAAAAAATGTCTGTCCACGTGTTCACGTACAGTGTATGTGAATTTTATGGTGAAATTGTTTCCTTGTTACAAGCAAAAGCGGCTATTATAAAGCAAGAGAACTGAAAAGTTAAACCGTTTTGGTTTGTTACCATACCATCACAAAATGATGGGGTGAGTTAGTGACAGGGATACCAACCACACCACTTTATTATTTGTTTGGCTTTTAACTAAACATTAATAGAAGAATTACTTTGCATTTAAGAGTTAACGCGGTTTTGACGACTTAGCAGTTGGGAAATATTAAAAAGTAATGGAATAACTTGTTTTTTTAATTTTTCTTTTATTTAAATTAAAATGAGTTAACAAAAATAAATTTACAATTTATTTATTTAAATTAAAATTAATTAAACACAAATAAATTCACAATTCATGCATTTAAATTAAAATTCATTTAAATTAAAGACCAAAAGAACTAAAATTACAATTAAGTAAATGTTAAACTAAATAACAGATTAATATTCAACAAAACAGGTTGAAAAAGTTGGCATCTCTTTCGGCTAAAAATACATGTGGTAGGTTAAAAACAGCTGACTAAATTTGTGAAATGAGCAATTCTTATGAAATTTAACCAACACATTGAGAATGTCTCAATCATCTCTCTCAATATATATGTATATATATATAGCTATTCTATAAACCTTGGTTCTAAGTTGTTTCGAATGGTGCACAGGATGCAAACCGATATCGATGGGAATGAATTTCGGATCGAGATATTTTAAGTGGTAAACAGGATGCAATTTAACACCTTTATCGTGAAGGAATGTTAAATGTGAAGTGTGTTAACTCTTACCGCCCTTAAAACTCAAACTCTAAATTATTAAAATAATGGTATTTGGTTTATACGTGAGATGCTTCCTGTTGATCCTTCAGGTTTATCCTTTGATCTCTGAATGGTTATGTAGGTGGTTCGACTTCGACTGTATTTACGACAGGCGAATCTGTTATTTGTTGTCTATTAATTTTTCTATGTATGTCTATAATTAATTATGTAATATTTCTGAATTCTTACTTGTGCAAAACCTAAACCTATGTGCAAAATTTCACCGTTCTAGGTCCAAGGGTTTAGCCTGTGCGTTGATGGGAAGTGAGTCAGACCTTTCATTTTTATATATGTATATAGATAACTCGTCATCTCAAATAATTCATTATTTCAAAATGAAATAACACGTTATTTGAAATAAACTTGCAAATGCAATAATTATTTCAAATAATTGCTGAAATAATTATTTGAAATAACATTCTTAGTTGAAATAAAGTGGTCATTTGAAATGAAATGATGTGTGGATGTGGCATCTCAACCGTAGCCCTTATGGACAGCAGGTAGCGGGACGTATGTTTTACACAAACAACAACTAGTTGTTATGCGAGAAGAATCTTCTTGTGTGTCAATGACTGTGTGTTGTTATTGTTGGTTGTTTACATTAAAGGGATATAAAAGAATAAAGCAGAGGGATTTAGATAGATAGAAGAATTATTATTTCGATCGAAATCTAATTAGTCGCACGCCGATTTAAAGTTAGTTAACTCTTAAACGGCTGCACCGATTTCGATGCGGTTTTCACCATTCTTCCCAGAATTCCATTACGATCTGGTGATTTTAAATAAATACTCAATTATTTTTTACAACAATTTTGTGTTTTTTAACTTTTTTATTATTAGCAATAAGTAACACTCGTTCTTCAAAATGTTCTTCCGACAAAGATCCAAACCGCGCTATGTTGAACATCGTTGCGTACGAGAAAAGTCTCTCAACGGGCGCGGATGATGGAAGCGGTGTGTTATAGCGCATGAACAAACTTTTAACAATAAGATATTCCTCCAGCATACTGAGATTTCTCCTACTATCATTTAAATATCTAGAAATACAAATAATATATTTAAGTTGAATTTATATAGAATACAAATAATAAAATATAAAAATAGTTAGGCAATTCACAGTTTACCCTCATAAGTTATGAGATACTAAATTATGACTTCGAACTGTGCACAGTCGCTGTATAAAGTGTTAAAAATTTTCCTAATTCATACCTGCGAGTGTTGTAATCGTACTAACATAGATTTTCATACAAAACAACAAAAAATTTTCTTACGACAGTTATGACGACAACTTATGACGACTTATGAGGGAAACTGTGAATTGCCTAAGTGTTTTCTTATTTTTTATGAAAAACATACCTTAATGCTTCAAGCTCGGATGGTGGTGTTAAAGGCTCTAATTCTATAAAGCTCTCCTCTCCAAAATAAAATCCATCTTTTGTTTGATTATTTCACTCCTCAGTATAGTGGATACAAACGTTGGCGTTCCTCACTGCCTTCAAGAAAATTTCACGCACCTGTGCTCTTTTGTCTTGATCGACAGCAGCTAGCCATCTTGACTTAAACGCTGGATGGGAGAAGCTTGCAGCTATTGCGTTATTCGAGCTCTCATAGGGAAATCTCTCGTACAGTTTCTTTATTATTGTTTGCACAATTACTGTGCAATTAGGAACATCGGATTTATGAAGTAGTTTTTCGCACCTCTTGCTGATGTCAAGCAGCGATGGAAGTATATGTATATCCGAAATAAACGGATTCTTCTACTCCTTTAAATAGTTAATCTCCGTACTTAGAAATTGTTGCAGTCTAAGTTTGTTAATTAAAAGTGGTAGTTTGTATGCAACTTGAAGAATGGTCGTTATTGCGTCGTATAAGGAGTTCCATCGAGTTACCACAGGTTTGCTCAATGTAATCCCAAGTGTTTCTTTGACTATTTCGGATGAATTAGGGTGGGAACAACACGTCCATATTGCAAAACATTTCGACGGTTCCCAAAAATTTGTGGTCGAAAGAATGAATTCCTAATGAAAACATTAGACGTTTAATTGTGATTAAGTATGTTTTTAAGTAGAGTTTTGTAAAAAGCAAGTCTAATTTATGCAATTAATTCGTCTTTTTAAAGACAAAAGCTGATGAATTTTTAAGTAAAATATTTTTAAATCTTCTGCTATTTAAATCTACGTCTGTGTATGAACAATATTTTAAACGATTTTATTATTTTTTATTTTATTTTATTTTCTAAAGGGACCAACTACAAAATTTGTTTATGAAATAAAAATAACAATACCTGTGAAGCGTTTACATGCCAGTGCTGCTGATTTTCTCTCAAAAATTCGATCATCAATCCAATGACAAGTTACGTCAAGAAAGCGACGATGCTTAGATGACCACACATCTGCTGTAGTGCACACGAACTCTACCTTATCCAATGAATTTTTGATCCTACTTTTGGTTTCATGACACATAACTTCTATGTGATTTGTTAATTTGGTTCTCGAAATGTGTTGTAGCGTAGGTATTTCCATATCGTCGAATATGGCTGGAAAGTATGGGTTTTCAACTGTACTTAATGGGGCCAATGATTTGGCTACGAAATTAAGGACATCGGTCTCGAAGGTTGCTTGTGCAAATCGTATTCTGATTGAGCTTGAACGAATTTCATCCATTCAACGAACTCTACCTTATCCAATGAATTTTTGATCCTACTTTTGGTTTCATGACACATAACTTCTATGTGATTTGTTAATTTGGTTCTCGAAATGTGTTGTAGCGTAGGTATTTCCATATCGTCGAATATGGCTGGAAAGTATGGGTTTTCAACTGTACTTAATGGGGCCAATGATTTGGCTACGAAATTAAGGACATCGGTCTCGAAGGTTGCTTGTGCAAATCGTATTCTGATTGAGCTTGAACGAATTTCATCCATGCGTAATTTCCACTCTGCTCTTTTACATCTTTCTTCTTCTTCTTGATGTAATATTCAAATTCCTCTAAAGTTTTCTCACCGTGCACTCTTTTAAGATGTGATCGAAAGTTGGAAGTGGAACGCGCACTTCCTCTTACTTCTTTATAAGTTACACATTTTTTGCAAATCGCCACTAGATCCGTTGCCTTTATTGTTTTCGAATGGTTAATTTGAAAAAATTCTCCATCGAATATAATACGGTTGCTTAAAGATAAAGCTTTCAATATCTCTTCATTGCCATCACTCGCAACTGTGTCGCTATTTTTGTTTGCATTGCTAACACACTGCAATTTTGTATTACTACTAAAAGCACTTAAAAGTTCACAATCACTATCACTTTCCATTGCTTTGGATACAAATTTGGAATTAAGGAATTTACAGAAAAAGTTATGATATTTCCAACGAATATGTGAAAAGTGTGCTCTCGAAGTCAAAACACTTCCTTATATAGCACGAAATGCCCAACATTTTCCGCGATTTTTAAGATCCTAAAAAAATGATTGATCCCCCACGGTACTCGTGCTATACCTCCACCTAACTGTAAGGTAATTACAAAAACCCAAATGCGTTGAGATCAGATAACCCTTTTTTACCTGTTGTAACTGCAACAGAATTCTTGAAATTCATTTTTTTCCCTTCTCATTTTCAAAATTTGCATTATATGGTACGAATTTCCAGTGAATTTTAGGAATTTTATTGTAGGTCAATAAAAAGGGAATATTACGGGCCCACTTGCGTTTGTCCATTTCAGGGATTCTTTCTTCTTCGTTCTTCAAAGATTTGTAATGATGGTGACAACCCTTTTTCATTCGTCAAACACATCATTGCAGTGCTCTACCTGACGCCAACAAATCATGCGAAGCACACACTCATGGACAACGACCTGTGTTTGAGCAGTTGAGAAAATTTGTCTTTGCTGGAAATAGCGGCGCAAAAGCGTAACAAAGTTCGACCTGACTTATCGCACGTTTTTACTTCTCTTACCATCTAGGTAGGTAGGTAGGTAGTTTTGGCTGTCCCCAAGGACACACTTAGACCGCTAGGGTCCATTGTGATGCCATACGGATATATCCCCCAAGACTTCAGCTCAGCCACCCCGAGCTATTTATATACCTGCTCAGACCCTCTATCTTTAGAGGTGTCATTTCGCTAAGGTCATTATAGAAGAAGGCTCCCGTGTGGGTTTGTCTTCTCTGGGACAGAGCCGGACAGCTGCACAAGAGATGCGTTACCGTCTCTTCCTCCTCCTCATCCCTGCAGCTCCTGCAAAAGTCATTTGCGAAAAGCCCCATGCGCTTTGCATGAGCGCCAAAAAGGCAATGACCTGTTATGACTCCTATCACCCGCCGGATGTTCTCCCTGCTCAGCGAAAGGAGGTCATTTGAATTCTTTTGGTGGTAAGTGGGCCATAGATGTCTTGCAGTCTTGCATGTCACCAGCTCCTACCACCTTTTATTAGCCTCTTTTAAGGCGTATAATTGCAAAGTTTGCTTATAGGTAGCAACCGGCACACCAATACGTAAGTTATCTGGGTTGGTAACTAATTCAGTTCCCTTGCGGGCTAATTCGTCCGCTCGGCATTTCCCTGGAACATTGCTGTGTCCTGGAACCCAGCACAGCTTTATTGAGAACTGCTCTGCCATCTCATTTAGAGATTGGTGGCAGCTTTTCACAACCATAGAGGTGGTGAAGGTTGCATCCAGGGCTTTTATCGCTGCCTGGCTGTCCGTACAAATACAGATATTCCCGGTGTATACCTGTTTGTCCGTCAACCAGGACAGTACCTCGCGGATTGCCAGCACTTCCGCTTCGAAGACGCTGCAATAGTCCGGTAGCCGAAAGTTTTCTTCGATACCAAGACGTTCACAGAAAAACCTCCCACCAACCCTGTCAAGCATTTTTGATCCGTCGGTATACCAGTGTATACCCTCGGTGCCTGGCAGTGTCCCACTCTCCCACTCCTCTCTGGCCGCTATTTCCGTCCTGAATTTTTTTAATGAAAGAGGAGTTGGTATGGTGTAGTCGAGGCTTTCGAAAGAGGAAGGTAAGCCTTCCATAATTTTCTGATGCCTAACATTTCTGTTGGTCCATCTCTTTACGGCATTCAGCCGTACGGCCGTGCATCTGGCCATTTGTCTTCCCATGATGTCTATTGGGGGAAGTTGTAATAATACTTCCAGAGGCGCAGTGCTGAATTAAGACCCCATCTGGTTCCAATGGCCTTTCTGCAGGTGTAGAGAGCTACCATAGCTTTGTTCACCCTCTCGGTGATGTTCGTTTTCCAGCTGAGCTTCCTGTCCAGGATTAGACCGAGGAATTTTGCCTCCTCTTTAAAGTTAAGCCTAATTCTAGCCAACCTTGGAAGATCAATTTGAGGAATCCTATGTTTACGTGTAAAGACGACGAGCTCCGCTTTCTGGGGGTTGACCCCTAAGCCCCTCGGTGCTGCCCATCTTGTTACAATGTTCAGAGCGTTCTGAATTAGATCCCTGATGACATGTGGGTGTTTGCCCGAAGCCACTATAGCAAGATCATCTGAATACGCAGTGATCTTTAGGCCTTCTCCTTCTAGGATCTTCAGTAGCCCATCGACTACTATATTCCACAGTATGGGAGATAGGACCCCACCTTGTGGAGTGCCGTTCCATACCATTCTTTCAAGCCGTGAGTCCCCTAGTCTTGCCTCGATGATCCTTCCTTTTAACAGCTGACTGATAAAGGATATCAGGCGTTCTTCTACATTTAGGATCCTCAGGGCATCAAGGATTGCGCTTGCCTCCACGTTGTTGAAGGCACCCTCAATATCCACAAAAGCCACAAGGGAGAATTCCTTCCAGGGAGTGTAGAGCTGTCTCTACAGATCTCCCTTTAAGATACGCGTGTTGAGCAGAGGATATGTTTGCCAAGTATTTTTCTCTTATGTGCAGTTCAAGGATCCTCTCCAAGATCTTTAGCAGAAAGGATGATAGTGTGATGGGTCGAAGATCCTTGGCAACCTCATGCGAGCGTTTGCCCGCCTTCGGTATAAATACCACCGCACTACTTCTCCATCTCAGAGGTATGTAGCCCGTTCGTAGGCATCCCTTATAGATGACTGCCAGCCAGGGGACAACTATGTCCTGGGCATTTTGCAGCTCAGCCGGGTATATCCCGTTTGGTCCCGGGGATTTAAAGGGTTTGAAGCTGCTCATAGCCCAGGCCACTGTGCTATCTGTTATCAGATATTCCAGATCCCGTAAGGAAGAGCAGGGGATATCAAAACCGCTGGTATGACTATTTCCCGGAAAGTGTGTGTCAACCAAGACCTCGAGGGATTCCATCTTTGACATAGTCCAGGAGCCATCCTGCTTCCTTAGAGAGCTGATGCTCACCGGGCTGGAGGATAAAATCCTTCTCAGTCGACAGGCGTCCGAGGTACTCATGATGCTTTCACAGAAGGTTTTCCATGAGTTTCTCTTTGCCATCCGTAGTTCCTTCTTATAGCCGCTTAAAGCGGCCTTGTACTTATTCCAGAGATGGGCTTCTTTTGAGGCCTTGGCCTTGTTGAAAAGACGCCTACATCCCTTCCGTGTCTCCGTCAGGCTAGGATTCCACCAGGGTGGCTTCCTTTTTCCTTTAGGATTTCTGGTGCGGCATGCTACTCCAAGCGCCCTATTTAGAGCATTCGAGAACCGATCAACGTTGCTATCGAGTTCCCTCCTGCTTGTGATGACCTCCGGAGTGTTGAGCAATGAAGCTTCTACCTCGGTCCTTTATTTAGTCCAGGTAGTTTTCCTAATGTTCCTAACTGGCTAAATTAAGTCGTCAACATCCCCTCTAAGGGAGAAGACGATGTACCTATGGTCAGAGAAGGAATGTTCTGTTGAGACCTTCCAATTGTTCACTCCTGAGCTTATGCTCTGGGATACAATGGAAAGGTCTAAATTTTCCTCCCTTTTACTAGTGATAAAGGTCGGCTCCCTACCCCTATTACATATATATAGATTTTCGCAAAGTATATAATCGAAAAGCGACTCTTACATTGTTGTCCGAGCTGCCCCAAATGGCATGGTGCGCATTTGCATCGCATGCGATCACCAGTACCGCCTTGCAGCGTTGTGCCGCCGTCACCATACTTCTGGTAATGGCTGATGGAGGGTCCGATTCCTCGGATGGCATGTAGATGGAGGACAGCCAGTAGATGTCATCTCTGGTTTCCAGCGCTACTGTAGTGATGTCACCTTCACTGAAATTATTGAGAAGAAAACCATTATGTTTATTCTTCAGCAGAATACAGGATCTGGGCCTATCTTCACCCATCCTGTAGCATAAGGTGTATCCGGGAGCCCGTATTCCCCGTACCTGGCCGTCAACGACCCAAGGTTCCTGGACTAGGGCAGCATCTTCTTCATCTCTAAGGAGATGAGTAACGAGAGCAGCTGAAGCTGCTTCACAGTGGTGGAGGTTAATCTGTATTATCCGGAGTTCCAGGATAATTCTCGATTACCTCCACCACTGTATCGTCCAGTTCCGAACCGGAAGAAAGAAGGAGGTCCTCCTCGTTTAGTGATGCCAGGGAGAGCTTCTTAGTGATTTCCCCCTCCGATCCCGTCTCGGTATCGTTAGGTTCCACCCTTCGAGAGTCCTCCCTGGTACTGGGAGCTGGATTGTTGGGGACGCTTGACGAAGGTGCTGCAGTATCTGCAGCTACTTCTTCCGCGCCCTTGGCTTTGGCTTCGCTCTGGTCTTTTTTATAGACCTTCAGCGTTACCGACGTAAAGCCATAGCCGACTACCCAGCCTACCTTCTCTACAGGTTCCAGGGACTCCTTGTTCAGGACCATCATTGCTGATCTGTAGTCCCCTTCGGCTCCTCCAGTTTAGAAACTTTCCAGTTTCCAGTAGGCAGGTTTGGGTTGCTGTACTTGAACATCTCAAGTACAACAGCAGGGTCGGATGGCTCCACTGGTATCCACGCCCTTGCTCTAGGTCGAGACGGGATCTCCTCTCGGGGGATGGCTTCAAGTTTCGCACCCGGCCATATCTCCCCTAATCTGCTGATCGCCAGCTTGTACAGGTCGTTCGACCTCTGATCTCCGCCCATCAGATCCTTCCCCACATGCATTGCCTTGGCCACTTACTTCAGTGGTTACAGCTGCAGCAGGGTTGGTTTTAGCCTATTTTTAAGAGTTTCGGCCTCTCTTTTTGTTGTTTGTTCAAAAGTGTTCCCACGAGTTGTGGAGAACGGGTGGTCCGCATGTGCAGATATCCGCAGTACACAGGTAAGGCTAAATAATCCGGAGGGCGCCAGGTATCCGGATACTCCGTTCAAGACTGGGCTATTTTTGAACTGGGCCCCCAGCCTGGCTGATCATCGGCACGGGTCGATACCTTGATCCAGCCCAGTTGGTGATTGTTGGTTCATCTCCAACCTTGTGACCTTTCCCACAGGATAGTCAGCGCTCGGCATACACCTCGTGCCCACACTTTCCTGCATACATTTGCTGTATACATGATTGTGCGTGCCCAAGCTGTATACAGCTCGCTATGCACCGCCTTGTCGGTCCAGCCAACAAGGCAGGAGACTTAAGCCCCTCCACCACGACAAGGTCACCTCCAAAGGAGGGGTAGCATCTATATCACTAATATATAAAAAGTCTTTCATTAGCATTGAATGACTGCATCAGTTTCTGATTACATTTAGAAAATTATTATTTAGATGAAATCAATGGCTGGGTAGCCAACAAATTTTAACTTTGTTTTTGTTTCGATTTCTATTAGTTGCGTTAACCAAGGTCGCACTGTACCATGCAAATCATTAAAAGCAAAATTCTAGTAAAAAATAATTGAGTATTTATTTATAATCACCAGAAATCGTAATGGAATTCTCGGCAGAATGGTGAAAACCGCATCGAAATCGGTGCAGCCGTTTAAGAGTTAACTAACTTTAAATCGCCGTGCGACTAATTAGATTTCGATCGAAATAATAATTCTTCTACCTATCTCAATCCCTCTGCTTTATTCTTTTATATCCCTTTAATGTAAACAACCAACAATAACAACACACAGTCATTGACACACAAGAATATTCTTCTCGCATAACAACGAGTTGTTGTTTGTGTAAAACATACGTCCCGCTACCTGTTGTCGATAAGGGCTACGGTTGAGATGCCACATCCACACATCATTTCATTTCAAATGACCACTTTATTTCAACTAAGAATGTTATTTCAGAAATTATTTGAAATAATTATTGCATTTGCAAGTTTATTTCAAATAACGTGTTATTTCATTTTGAAATAATGAATTATTTGAGATGACGAGTTATTTCAAATAATTATTTCAGAAATTATTTGAAATAATTATCGCATCTGTATGGTTATTTCAAATAATCATGTTATTTCATTTTGAGATAACGAATTATTTGAGATAACGCGTTATTTCAATTTGTTATCTCTTATTTCATCTGAAATAAAAAATGAACAGGCCTGCTTACAGATGGATCCCAACGTAAATTCCTAAGGCAAAAAAGTAGAAACTGTTTCTTTACCGATTCAATTTCGGAAATATAGGCGTAGTTTGAGCGCCAAACTGGTGAGCTATACTCCAGGATCGGACGAACGTGTGGTATATAATTTGTCTGTAATATAAGGCTTCTTAAATTTGAAGTCTGATTATCCCATCATGATGCAATTCTGCTATATGTATGGGTATGGGTATGTGTTAGAATGTGCGGTATAGCTATTTGTGTGTATTTCCCCTTCTCCTTTAGTATTAAAAGTAAGTTTTTTATCTAGGTCTGAAAATAAATTTGGATAAAATCTAACTAATCTCTTAATTTGTCGTATTGTTCGTTCATGTGATCTGTCCGAATTTGTAAGTTATAAGTTATTTTTAAGTTATAGAATGAGTTACCTGGTTTCTTATAATAATATTTTTTTTTTAATTTTGAACTACCAAATAATAATCCTTTGTATGAATAATTCTCTTAGACTATCATTACCCAGAATTACATGGAATGATTTTAAATTGGGTAGGAGAAAAAATTGTAATTTAATATTTTCTATTCCAAAAAGAGTTAGTAATTTCTATATCTCCTCCAATTGATTGTTGGGAATAGGATTTGTTCTTAATGACGGCTGAATATATTCAGTGGTATGGTGGCTCACTCCTGGTGGTAGTCACTTTAAATGTTATTGCTTGATTCTCTAGAAAATCGATGTACAGTTTTGGCTTATAAATTGAAATTATTACATATGGTTCAGCAGATGATCAATTTTGTAAAATCCAGTCGGACGGAATTGGATCGGATCATAACCATCGTGTAGTGGAAGTTGTTGGTTCACCCCTGGTGGTAGGCACTTTAAATGTTAATTCTTAGGTCCAATTTTCCAGTGCTCGTTTAAACGTCGTTTAATCCAAAATACTTTTTGAAATAGCTGTAAAAAAAACTACTCACACATAAGCTATTTGGGGTCCAAATGGACTCATGAAATATTTTCAGTAAATTTCCTTTAAAAATTTACAAAAATTATTGAAACTGACTGCTTAATGTACGGAATTCCTAATACTATATTCCAAGAATGGTAATAAAATTATATTTGCCTTGTTACCTCTTTCTCATAATGGGAACTATAAGCGGTAAGATATAATGATTTTATTACCTTTTTTATATATACCAGATCTGATCAGTTGGGTTGCATGATCGTAATACGTGTAATGTTGCATGATCGTAATAAGTAGTGGTTATAGGCGGGTTCAAGAACAAAGGAAACGTTGGTGCTACTTGGTGCGGTATTTATGAGTGTGTCTTTGCTAAAAATTGGGTCGTGTCTTTGCTATAATTTGCATTGTGTCCTTGCTGAAAGTATAGTTTTAGGGTTTTTTTGAATGATTATTGCATTTTTAACCGTTTACGATTGTGTCTTTGCTAAAATATGGTTTTAGGTGTGTTTTCTCGGGTAATTTTTGTCTTTTAGCCCAGGGATGAGCAACATGCGGCCCGCGGGCCGCTTGCGGCCCTTTAAACATGTTGATGCGGCCCCAAGTATTTCTGAAATTGCATTTATTTTATCGACTTTCTCCCATCAATATATTGTTATAAAATTAATTATAATAAAATGTTAGTACATACTAAACCGAAACAATTTTTTGTGACGAGTTTGTCGGCTACTTGTTCAAACATGCAATACGAACGCGCCGCGTCTGTGCTTGTTTGTGTTTGCTTCTGTCACATAATCAGTTAGACTCGTAAGCTGTTAACTGGCAATTTTAGCAATTCTTGTGTTTCTTGAAAGGCGTAAGTGCAATATTATTGTCAAAAAGGTAATATTAGAGTTTTTTATTCCAAATTAAGTTTTCCTACAAATTTTTTAAACTTTCAATTTTTTAATCCATAATAGCATGTCGGAAAAGCAAACAAAAAAACGGAAGGTTGCGGATGAGCATAGGCATTTCCAAGAAAAGTGGAAATTTGATTATTTTTTTACTTTCGTGAAAGATAAAGCTGTATGCTTAATATGCTCAGAGACTTTGACGACATTAAAAGAATACAACATAAAAAGGCATTACGATACAAAACATGAACAAAAATATAAAAACTTAACAGGTCAACTCCGGATAGATAAGTTTAATCAAATGGAGAAAAACTTGGGAAAACAACAGGGTATTTTTAAAAACCAAGCTATTTCATCAAATACGGCAGTAAAGTCTAGTTTTGTTGTCAGTCAAATACTGGCAAAAAAAATGAAACCCTTTGCGGATGGAGAGTTAATAAAAGAATGCCTGACTGCTATTGCAGAAATAGCATTTCCTGATAAAATAAATATTATTTCAAACATTAGTTTATCCAGATTCACCATTGCAAGGAGAATTGAAGACTTGTCCGAGAACATAACAACAACGCTTCGTGAACGCATTGCAAACTTGGAATATTGTTCTTTGGCACTTGATGAGAGTTGCGATATTAGCGATACAGCACAATTGGCTATATTTTTACGTGGTATTGACGCCAAATTTAATATCACCGAAGAATTATGTTCACTGATTCCAATGCGAGGGACTACAACCGGCAAAGATCTGTACGATGAACTAAAGTCTGTGTTGGAAAATTTTTCAATTTCATTAGAAAAGATTATTGGTATATCGACAGATGGAGCACGAGCAATGTCAAGCATGGAGGTAGGAGTATCGGGAAGGCTATTTCAAGACATTAAGAAGGTCACAGGAAGGGAAATATTCGTTAACCACTGCATAATTCACCAGGAAAATTTGTGTGCGAAAAGATTGAGTTTGCCAAATGTCACTGAACCAATAATTAAACTAATCAATTTTATAAAGTCGCGCTCGTTAAATCACCGTGAATTTAAAGAATTCCTCAAAGATTTAGAAGCTGAATATGGCGACGTGGTTTTTAATACCGAAGTACGTTGGCTTAGTAGAGGTGCAATGCTAAAAAGAGTATACAATTTAAAAAGCGAAATACAATTGTTCTTGGATATGAAGGAATATGCCTTTCCTCATTTTGGTAATAAAGAATGGATGTGCGATTTTGGGTTTCTTATCGACATGACTCAGCATCTCAATGATCTTAATGTGGAACTTCAAGGCAAAGGACAGTTTATTCACAATTTGTATGATAAAATTCAGGGCTTTGAGCGCAAATTAAAATTGTGGAAACAGCATCTTTTGGAGAATAATTTGTCTCACTTTCCACATTTAGAAAAAGAAAACGTTACTACTTCTCAAAAATACGTACAATATATAGACATTTTAATCAACGAATTTCAATTACGATTCCAAATGTTCAAAGCTGAGAAGACAGCGGTTTCCATGAAAATGTTTTCCTCGCCATTTAATATCGATGTGGATACAGTTCCCAAAGACTTTCAAATGGAAGTGATTGCAGCATAATACCGATTTAAAAAATGTATTTTTCTCAGTAAGCATCGAAAATTTTTATAAATCGTATGTGAGCCCTGAAAAATTTCCGCTTTTGATGAAAAATGCAAAGCAAATGATGTCTCTTTTCGGAAGTACGTATGTTTGCGAACAATTATTTTCAACCATGAAGTTAATCAAAAACGACCACCGATCAAGACTGAGTGATACACGATTAGAAAGCTGCGTACGCGTAGCTACCTCATCAATACCAGCTGATATTGATCAGCTTGTATCGAACAAACAGTGCCAAATATCTCATTAAAAATTTCCAATAAATTCGTTTTTCTGTTCTTTTCTTGTTTGTTTTTATTTTGCATTAAAATGTGTATATGAAATCTATACATTTTTTAAATTTTATATTTTTTTATTCTTATGTTTATTATAATGTTTATTATAAATAAAGTTTTGTAAATTATTAATAAGTGTTACTTTATGTGCGGCCCGCCAAAAATTTTAAAATTTAAATTGGCCCGGTGATTAAAAAGGTTGCTCATCCCTGTTTTAGCCGATAGGTTTGTAACTATGCTATCGTCCAGCAGATGGCCATCGTGAATAAGTGCTTTGGAATGTTCATTTAGGCTTGTGTCTGTGATATAGACTTAGGAATGCCGATCGTTTGCTATACCGAAGTAGATGGTGTCAGTGGGAAGTTTTTAGTGTAGCATACTTTTTTAGTCTTTTTTTTCTAGTTTCTCGGTGTTAGGAATGAATTTGTGATTTTGTCTTTGGTGGGAATAAATAGGGGGAAAAAAGCGTAGCATACTTTTTAGACTTTTTATATGACGTGTGTTTGGTATATCAGTAAAGTGCTAAGCTAATGTAGAAGTCAGAAATTTTGCTATGTAGTTGTTGTTGTTGTTATTTATTTTAGGGGATGATTCGCCCGCTGTGTGATAATAGATTTAAAGATCAAGTGTTATGTATGTATGTATATTATTATAATTTATAACTTATATTTATTTATTTATATATTTATTTATTTTATTTATATATTTATTACAGCTGCAACAACCTGGCTCCGAAGTTCTGTGTAATTTCAATTGAATAATGTCGTAAATTAAGGTTCGGTTGACATATTAAGGGATAACCTTTTTTTATCAGCACTTGCACTATGAAGCGTGAGTGTTTGGGTACACAGTACTAATTTCGGGGCTTTGATCGCCCGCTGTGTGATAGTAGAAAGATCAAGTGTTATGTATGTAGATATATTATTATAATTTATAACTTATATTTTACATTTATTTATATATATATTTATTTATATTTATATATTTATTAATTTATTTATAATATTTTTTTTCTTTTGATCTTTATAATTTTAGAGTCTAATATCCACACACACACACACACAGGATGTTTATTTTAGGGGATGATTCACTTCGATACTTTGATCGTAGAACCCAAATCAACCTTTTTTCAGCACTTGCACTATGTAGCGTGATTATGTTAGGCACACAGTAGTAATTTCGGTGCTTTGATCACCTGGTGTGGGATAGTAGGGAAACATGCACGTGTTTGCGGTTGAACTATTAAGGGATAATCTACAGGTGGTTGGATGGAATAGTCGAAGCTGTTGTTATAGGAGTTTTCCTTGCTGTGTTATGCCTGTTAATTCATATCAACGCAAATCAGCCTTTTTGATTTTTAGTATTTTTATATGGTAGGTGTTTGGTATATCGGTAAAGTGCTAAGCTATTGTAGAAGTAAGAAGTTTTGCTATGTAGTTGTTGTTATTTATTTTTACTGGTTATTTTCTGGTATTTTTCTTTCCAAATTTTATGTATGTATGTGTATTTTTATAATTTAAATTTTGTATTTATTTATTTATTTTATATATTTATTTATTTATTTATAATTAGAATTATAATATATTTTTTTTTGGTTGGATTTTTTTAATTTTAGTGTCTATTATCCACACATTCATAAACACAGAAGATATACAGACAGACATACAGACAGTTATACAGACTAACAGACGGACAGACTGACATAGGTAAAGAACAGACAGACAGACATACACACATATAAACCGAAAGGAAAACAGTTTTCGTTGAAATTTGATCTTGTCGTTTTAGCAGTTTGGCTTTTGTTGTTGTGGTATACGATTTACTCTTGCTATGTTGTTGTTGTTCTTTTTAGAAATATATGTACATATGTAGTCGCGTGTCACTGTTACTCAATACTTGTATAGCTTCTGTAAGGATAAGATTTGATATCCGTGCGAATTTTTCAGGAATGGAGTGGGGAGTCGATAGAGTTAATATAACAAATTTAGGGATTTCTTTTTATACATATGAAGTAATATGTATTTTGGTGAAGATGTACAATGTTTATGTTTTCGCGTTGGGAATATGCTTAGCGTATGGTGTACTTGTTGAAATGTAATCTTGATGTACATTGATGGTATATTTTTTATTGCTTTTATTTTATTGCTTTTTTTTTTGTTATTATTAAATGAATTATGAACTTTTCAACTGAACTTTGGTTGGTAGACTCATAGGTTATTACTAATATGGGTTATTTAATTTTTTTATGGTTAGCTAATCTACCGACACACTTATGGAACAGTTTTCTGTATGAGTTTTGCTTATGTTGTTCTTGTAATAGACGATTAATTCTTGTGGTGTTGTTGTTTTTTACTTTTGGGAATAAAGAATGCTGTCGATATTGAAGTAGTGTAGTAGACATAGTGTCGATATATTCTTATAGTATTCTTATTTTACTTCTTCTTTTCTTTGTTGTTTCGAACTTCAGTGTTTTAAATAATATTTCTTTAACGCTAATTATTAATGATTTTAGGTGTAGGAGATTTGTTTGATATGGTTTAGTTAGTCAATGAGCGATGGGTTTGTGAATATGTGTTTGAGAAAAGAGATATTGAGAGGCGCATGATATTGATATTGAAGTGTAGACAGTAGAGGCATGAGTAGGTAAGCCTTGCTTCTAATTCTTTTCTTTTTCTTTCTTATTTTCCGCGTGTAGCGGAACCTTTCTGACAGAGGTAAAGGACAGACGGGTAATGTAGATGTAGCGACAGAGGCGGATTCAGATGGCTGGTAGTATTTCTGCACTTTCTGCGGCACTTGTTGACATTGATAGAAAATACTATTATTCATTTATAATGTTTATTGGTTGTCGTAATTTTCAGATCTTTAATACAATTATAAGTAGAATTTGAACATACAAGTCGAATAAGTTAATATGCACGTATCATGGTGTTGTTGATATTTTTAAGGATAATTTAGCAATAGACTGACGAAGCAGTAGAAGCTGTTTTGTAGGAGTTTTGCTTTGTTGTTTTTGTAGGAGTTTGGTTTATGTTGTTGTAGTAGTAGACGACTTACTCTTGCTGTATTTTTGTTGTTTTTTATTTTTAGGAGTAGCGACGCTTGCTGTTGATATTTAAGTCAACAAGTGGTGATCTGCGTGGCTTAAACAGGCAAACCTAGGATGCTGTTCTTCTTTTTCTTTTTTTATTCGTTGTATAGGTTCCACTAAGCATTTGATGTGCATGTGCTTTTTTTATCGGCTTTTATTTTATAATATTATGAGTAAATTTTAAACATGGTTATAGGTCATCTAGTTGATCATGGATGATATGGTTTCATGAACATATGATGACATGATTTTCTTTTCATTTGTTCTTGTAATATATTTTTAATTTCAGTGTTTTAAGTAATATTTCTTTAGCCCTGATTATTATTGCTTTTAGGAGTAAGAGATTTGTTTGATCCGGTTTAGATACTTAATGAGCGATGGTTTGTAATTTGGTTGTAATTTTAGGAATAATTTTCTAATTACATTTTGTCTAAATTATTAAATTTTAGGAAACAAAGACTGTTAACATTGAAGTGTAGACATGAGAGGTAAGGATGCCATTCTTACTCTTATTTTCTTTTTTCTTTTTCTTTCTCTTGTTCTTTTTTTATTACTATTATTTTTGGTGCTAATTCTGTTTTCTTTTCTTCTGCGTTTAGCCGAACCATCAAAATAGTCATAACAAAATTTCGCTCAAAACATATGTTTGTCTAAGAAAGCCTTATATCTATACTATGAACAATGTTTAGTCTAAACGGTAACAACTTCTTATTTCAATATTAAATGCTAGGGATTTATGTAGCTTAAATTATTTCTCTTGTAAAGAATGCTATTGAACCAACAAAATAGCTGCTTGATTGAAGCTACAACTTTTTATGTTTTAGAATGGACAATACTGTACACAAACAACATGATAAAACAACTAAAGAAATCTAAAATCTTCGCGTACGCTGACGACACAACGATTGTTGTAACGCACAAGAACATTTCCGAGGCAATAAAGATTGCGCAACAGGAGTTTGATGTAGCAGCGCGTTGGTCGCACGATCACGGGCTGATATTAAATACAAAAAAAACCAAAGTTTTACATGTAAAAACTCCAAATATATTGCGGCAAGATATTAGGATAGTTTCGCATGACATGCAGTGCCTACATTCGTATAGTAGTGCGAGAATCTCTGACTGCTCATGCGCGGAAACAATTGAACAAGTAAATTCATTCAAATATTTGGGAGTATGGGTTGATCACAATTTAAAATGGAACGACCATGTTGACTGTCTGCGCAAAAAGCTCAGGAAAACAGCGTATATGCTCCATTATTTGAGCAACTGTAGCAATATAAACGTCGTACGACAAGTCTACTTTGCACTCGCTGAGTCACAAATACGACACGGCATAACTGCGTGGGGAAACTCTTCAACGTTTAAATTAATCCAAAGGTGTCAGGCTACTCAAAATTTTAGCAAAACGCACTACAAACATCAACATAAACGTTCCTTTAAGTAAGCAACTATTCCTACTAAGTGTAAAAGAAATCGGCCATCTTACCCTGCTGAATGAATTCTACACTAAACAACAGTACAGAATAGAGCTTAGCCATGAGCATCACACCAGACGAAGAGCAGAAGGACTATTCCAAATTCCGAGGTTCATCAATAGCTACGGCGCTCGAACACTACGAGTAGCTCTTCCGAAACTGTTAAATACACTTCCGGTACACCTAATTAATATAACCAATCCATATTCAAGGAAGAAGCAATTAAAAAAATATTTTATTAACGAAGACGTGCTGATCAATTAATAAAAAACGAAAAACATAAAGACATATAAAGGGATGACCAAATACCAAAATCACAACAATAGCAATACACCACATCTATAAAGTATAATCTACTTATAACAACTACAACTTATAACAACATTTGGTATAAGTTGTTGTTCTACTACAACAAATAACGATGTCGCACAGTACACCAAGGTAACATAAACTGCATAGACACATACACACGCAAAATACAAGAGAGAAAAACAGCATTAAAAAGCACATTATTAACGAGTCAACAGCCAACATAATATCAACTACGACACAAACATTTTGTAACAACATATGTAACAAACGATAAAGCTGACTTCAACTTTAATTTTCCGATATATTTTTTTACATAGCTTTTAAGTAATTCAATTCAAATATGAAGTTAACATCTTGAAATGTAATGTGAAATTCTTTTGCTTATCAGAACATATGCCAATATTACTTATTTTTCTGCAGACAAGCCTAGCATAGGCTTCGCAGAATCTTTATTGTCTAATATATGTATATAATGAAGATATGGAATACAATAAATAAAAAATAAAATAAGAATTTTCTTAGTGCGATAAAATCTGGCTATTAGTTAGGGATCATTATATAGTCTATAAATAACCGAAAACGATACCTATATATTCGACCCTAAATACCCTACCTCCTTAAATACCCTACAACTTATGATGTCTAACTATAATTTTGAATGGAAAATGCTGAAGTAGCATTCCAACTGTAAATTTAAGGAAAACTCTGTGATATACATACATACTCAGAAATAGTGAACTCCTACATTTCTGTTAAATTTCATTCTAATAGCTTAATCAATTCTAATGCGATCATGATTCCAATAGACAGACAAACAAGGATAAATCGCAATGAATACCATTTGCACAATAAAATTTTTCATGCCATTCTTTTTGGGATATCAATTTAAAATCATTAAAGATCATAGGCAAATTAATCAAAACCCAACTGCAAATTAATAAGGCGGAATTGAAATAGACATTAACATAGAAATATAATGCAAATAGATATAAATAGTAATTCCTAATATAATCAGTCGCCAGATAAAGTCTCGACAATGATAATAGAAACCATCTTTAGAAACCAAAAACAAGGGGCTTCGAGCTTAAAGAGATCAGACTCTAATCAATTCAAAAATAAATGAATAAAAATGGATAGAAGACTCATAGAAACATCTACAATATCGGGCTAGTAATTTTATCAGCATCAGTTGTTGATATGATACCATAATTACAATTCATAAACCAAAACTCACTTACACATCGACAATCAATCAAAATTATACTAACCCCTAATAGAGGCAAGAAATACATAGTATTCATACTTAAACAATCCACAAATGTTGTTTCTTAAGAAAGCACATACGAAATAATGGACCTACATACCCACTACAATAACACAAATATTATTTTTAGCATCAGAATCTCCAAAATATCCACAGATTCAATGCTACATTCATATCCACTTCCTATCAATAAAACAAAGAAAGTTATTACAATAACGCAGCTAGAATTAATACTAACTAAAACCAGTAAGAAAGCTATATTCGGCCTGGCCGAATCTTAGATACCCTACACCTAAAAGTTTTGAAAAAAGTGCCGAAGCTAGGGTAGGGCGGCCGTGGCGGTCCACTCTGGGCGGCACAATGTCGGGGGCGGCAGTTGTGGAAATCAAGTATTGACTTATTGAATTCTAGGAATTTTTGGGGCTACAAGTTGATTAACCGTCCCGGGCTCCATGAAACCTAGCTACGACTCTGTATAAATAGTAGGCGTGGTCATTACCTTTTTCAAAACAAAATAACTAGCTTAGTTGTTATATAATTGTGTTCATTTAAACTTTATTTCCGTGGTAATAAACTTGTTCTCATACTGCTATACTGTATATGTAGTGTAAAAGTGGGCGGACCGCACCCAGTTTTCATGTAATAATGTTTTTTTGTAAAACAAGTTGTTATCTAAAGTTTTATTCAGGAAGTTTATATATTTAACAATATAACCCTCTTTTGCCTGTGTAACCTAAAAGTGGGCGGATCACGCCCATATTTGGCATATTAACGGATAATGCTACTCCATACCCAGGAATGAAATTTTGTTGTAATAGCTCAAAAACGAACGCTGATATCACATTTTTAATAAAAAATAGGCGTGGCCCATTTTCAATACCAACCTGCACACCACAAGAAACAATGTTTATGCAAAATTTCATCACGATATCTTCACCGGTTCTCCTGTGATCGTGATTTCAACAGACAGACAGACAGACAGACAGACAGACAGACAGACAGACAGACAGACAGACAGACGGACGGACATGGCTAAATCGACTCAGGAAGTCACGCTGATCAAGAATATATATACTTTTCTATACCTATCGTCTCTATTTCTATGCGTTACACATTTCGTTACAAAGTGAATATACCCTTACCTTAAGGTGTAGGGTATAAAAATGAAATTGAAATACTTACTTCAGCTTCAATAACAAATTATGTAACTGGAATATGAATATGTGTGATGCAAACAAATAAATAGGGATATCGGAATAAAACAAACCATTTTAAACAAAAATAAAAGCATGGAAGATCAGACTCTAATCAATTCACAAAATAAATATAATATATACATACATAAATCTCAAATAAAATAAATTATTCAAAGCATCAAATTATAACAAAGCAGATGATCTTACAAGACTATTTTACATAAATGCTAGTGCTTACCAACATAATTTTAAGAGAAATGAACACGTAACGAGACCTAGGGGTTTTCAAATACAACAACATTATAAAGCCATTATTCAGGGACAAATTACCTTTGACTAACTCATAAAACTCACTTTATTGTTAGTACAATGATTATTAATTTTTCAAATTTAAATGCTGATTAAATGATAACATTTGTGATTATTATAGGTGGGATATTTTCCTTGAGCCATACTCTAAGATCTACACACCTAACACATAGACACATACACGGTTGAATCTGATCAACCAGATCAACCGATCAAGCAGATCAACCAGATCAACCGATCAACCTGATCAACCAGTTCAACCGATCAAGCAGATCAACCAGATCAACCGATCAACCAGATCAACCAGATCAACCGATCAACCGATCAACCTGATCAACCGATCAACCTGGTCAACCGATCCACCTGATCAACCGATCAACCAGATCAACCGATCAACCGATCAACCTGATCAACCAGATCAACCGATCAACCAGATCAACCTGATCAACCGATCAACCGATCAACCGATCAACCTGATCAACCGATCAACCTGATCAACCAGATCAACCGATCAACCGATCAACCTGATCAACCGATTAACCTGATCAACCGATCAACGATCCCTATTTATTTGTTTGCACCACACACATATTCATATTCCAGTTACATATTTTGTTATTGAAGCTAAAGTAAGTATTTCAATTTCATTTTTAGTTAGTATTAATTCTAGTTGCGTTATTGTAATAACTTTCTTTGTTTTAGTGATAGAAAGTGGATATAAATATAGCAGTGAATGTATTGTGTGGATATTATGGAGATTCTGATGCTAAAAATAATATTTGTGTTATTGTAGTGGGCATTTAGGTCCATTATTTCGTATGTGCTTTCTTAAGAAACAAAATTTGTGGATTTTTGAGGTATGTATACTATGTATTTCTTTGCCTTTATTAGGAGTTAGTTTATATTTGATTGATTGTCGATGTTTAAGTGAATTTTGGTTTATGAATTGCAATTATGGTATCATACCGATATCAACAACTGGGCTGATAAAATTATTAGCCCGATATTGCTGATGTTTCTATGAGTTTTCTATCCAAATTACTAGCCCGATATTGTAGATGTTTCTATGAGTTTTCTGTCTATTTTTGTTCATTTATTTCTGAATTGATTATAGTCTGATATCCTTAAGCTCAAAACCCCTTGTATTTGGTTTCTAAAGATTGTTTCTATTATCATTGTCGAGACTTTATCTGGCGACTGATTATAGTAAGTATTAGTGTTTATATCTATTTGCATTATATTTCCATGTTAATGTCTATTTGAGTTCTCCGTCTTATTAATATGGAGTTGGGTTTTGAGTTAATTGTCTATGGCCTTTAATGATTTTAAATTGATATCCCAAAAAGAATGGCATGAAAAATTTTATTGTGCAAATGGTATTCATTGCGATTTATCCTTGTTTGTCTGTCTATTGGAATCATGATCGCATTAGAATTGATTAAGCTATTAGAATGAAATTTAACAGAAATGTAGGAGTTCACTATTTCTGTGTATGTATATCACAGAATTTTCCTTAAATTTACAGTTGGAATGCTACTTCAGCATTTTCCATTCAAAATTATAGTTAGACATCATAAGTTGTAGGGTATTTAAGGGGGTAGGGTATTTAGGGTCGAATATATAGGTATCGTTTTCGGTTATTTATAGACTATATAATGATCCCTAACTAATAGCCAGATTTTATCGCACTAAGAAAATTCTTATTGTCCATTCTAAAACATAAAAAGTTGTAGCTTCAATCAAGCAGCTATTTTGTTGGTTCAATAGCATTCTTTACAAGAGAAATAATTTAAGCTACATAAATCCCTAGCATTTAATATTGAAATAAGAAGTTGTTACCGTTTAGACTAAACATTGTTCATAGTATAGATATAAGGCTTTCTTAGACAAACATATGTTTTGAGCGAAATTTTGTTATGACTATTTTGATGGTTCGGCTAAACGCAGAAGAAAAGAAAACAGAATTAGCACCAAAAATAATAGTAATAAAAAAAGAACAAGAGAAAGAAAAAGAAAAAAGAAAATAAGAGTAAGAATGGCATCCTTACCTCTCATGTCTACACTTCAATGTTAACAGTCTTTGTTTCCTAAAATTTAATAATTTAGACAAAATGTAATTAGAAAATTATTCCTAAAATTACAACCAAATTACAAACCATCGCTCATTAAGTATCTAAACCGGATCAAACAAATCTCTTACTCCTAAAAGCAATAATAATCAGGGCTAAAGAAATATTACTTAAAACACTGAAATTAAAAATATATTACAAGAACAAATGAAAAGAAAATCATGTCATCATATGTTCATGAAACCATATCATCCATGATCAACTAGATGACCTATAACCATGTTTAAAATTTACTCATAATATTATAAAATAAAAGCCGATAAAAAAAGCACATGCACATCAAATGCTTAGTGGAACCTATACAACGAATAAAAAAAGAAAAAGAAGAACAGCATCCTAGGTTTGCCTGTTTAAGCCACGCAGATCACCACTTGTTGACTTAAATATCAACAGCAAGCGTCGCTACTCCTAAAAATAAAAAACAACAAAAATACAGCAAGAGTAAGTCGTCTACTACTACAACAACATAAACCAAACTCCTACAAAAACAACAAAGCAAAACTCCTACAAAACAGCTTCTACTGCTTCGTCAGTCTATTGCTAAATTATCCTTAAAAATATCAACAACACCATGATAAGTGCATATTAACTTATTCGACTTGTATGTTCAAATTCTACTTATAATTGTATTAAAGATCTGAAAATTACGACAACCAATAAACATTATAAATGAATAATAGTATTTTCTATCAATGTCAACAAGTGCCGCAGAAAGTGCAGAAATACTACCAGCCATCTGAATCCGCCTCTGTCGCTACATCTACATTACCCGTCTGTCCTTTACCTCTGTCAGAAAGGTTCCGCTACACGCGGAAAATAAGAAAGAAAAAGAAAAGAATTAGAAGCAAGGCTTACCTACTCATGCCTCTACTGTCTACACTTCAATATCAATATCATGCGCCTCTCAATATCTCTTTTCTCAAACACATATTCACAAACCCATCGCTCATTGACTAACTAAACCATATCAAACAAATCTCCTACACCTAAAATCATTAATAATTAGCGTTAAAGAAATATTATTTAAAACACTGAAGTTCGAAACAACAAAGAAAAGAAGAAGTAAAATAAGAATACTATAAGAATATATCGACACTATGTCTACTACACTACTTCAATATCGACAGCATTCTTTATTCCCAAAAGTAAAAACCAACAACACCACAAGAATTAATCGTCTATTACAAGAACAACATAAGCAAAACTCATACAGAAAACTGTTCCATAAGTGTGTCGGTAGATTAGCTAACCATAAAAAAATTAAATAACCCATATTAGTAATAACCTATGAGTCTACCAACCAAAGTTCAGTTGAAAAGTTCATAATTCATTTAATAATAACAAAAAAAAAAGCAATAAAATAAAAGCAATAAAAAATATTCCATCAATGTACATCAAGATTACATTTCAACAAGTACACCATACGCTAAGCATATTCCCAACGCGAAAACATAAACATTGTACATCTTCACCAAAATACATATTACTTCATATGTATAAAAAGAAATCCCTAAATTTGTTATATTAACTCTATCGACTCCCCACTCCATTCCTGAAAAATTCGCACGGATATCAAATCTTATCCTTACAGAAGCTATACAAGTATTGAGTAACAGTGACACGCGACTACATATGTACATATATTTCTAAAAAGAACAACAACAACATAGCAAGAGTAAATCGTATACCACAACAACAAAAGCCAAACTGCTAAAACGACAAGATCAAATTTCAACGAAAACTGTTTTCCTTTCGGTTTATATGTGTGTATGTCTGTCTGTCTGTTCTTTACCTATGTCAGTCTGTCCGTCTGTTAGTCTGTATAACTGTCTGTATGTCTGTCTGTATATCTTCTGTGTTTATGAATGTGTGGATAATAGACACTAAAATTAAAAAAATCCAACCAAAAAAAAATATATTATAATTCTAATTATAAATAAATAAATAAATATATAAAATAAATAAATAAATACAAAATTTAAATTATAAAAATACACATACATACATAAAATTTGGAAAGAAAAATACCAGAAAATAACCAGTAAAAATAAATAACAACAACTACATAGCAAAACTTCTTACTTCTACAATAGCTTAGCACTTTACCGATATACCAAACACCTACCATATAAAAATACTAAAAATCAAAAAGGCTGATTTGCGTTGATATGAATTAACAGGCATAACACAGCAAGGAAAACTCCTATAACAACAGCTTCGACTATTCCATCCAACCACCTGTAGATTATCCCTTAATAGTTCAACCGCAAACACGTGCATGTTTCCCTACTATCCCACACCAGGTGATCAAAGCACCGAAATTACTACTGTGTGCCTAACATAATCACGCTACATAGTGCAAGTGCTGAAAAAAGGTTGATTTGGGTTCTACGATCAAAGTATCGAAGTGAATCATCCCCTAAAATAAACATCCTGTGTGTGTGTGTGTGTGGATATTAGACTCTAAAATTATAAAGATCAAAAGAAAAAAAATATTATAAATAAATTAATAAATATATAAATATAAATAAATATATATATAAATAAATGTAAAATATAAGTTATAAATTATAATAATATATCTACATACATAACACTTGATCTTTCTACTATCACACAGCGGGCGATCAAAGCCCCGAAATTAGTACTGTGTACCCAAACACTCACGCTTCATAGTGCAAGTGCTGATAAAAAAAGGTTATCCCTTAATATGTCAACCGAACCTTAATTTACGACATTATTCAATTGAAATTACACAGAACTTCGGAGCCAGGTTGTTGCAGCTGGCGATCAAAGTACCGAAGTGAATCATCCCCTAAAATAAATAACAACAACAACAACCACATAGCAAAATTAAAAAATTCAAAAGAAAAAAATATTATAAATAAATAAATAAATAAATAAATAAATAAATAAATAAATAAATAAATAAATAAATAAATAAATAAATAAACAAACAAATATAAATAAATATATAAATAAAATATAAGTTATAAATTATAATAATATACATACATAGCACTTGATCTTTAAATCTACTATCACACAGCGGGCGAATCATACCCTAAAATAAATAACAACAACAACAACCACATAGCAAAACTTCTTACTTCTACAATAGCTTAGCACTTTACCGATATACCAAACACACGTCATATAAAAAGTCTAAAAAGTATGCTACGCTTATTTCCCCCTATTTATTCCCACCAAAGACAAAATCACAAATTCATTCCTAGCACTGAGAAATTAGTAAAAAAGACTAAAAAAGTATGCTACACTAAAAACTTCCCACTAACGCCATTTACTTCGGTATAGCAAACGATCGGCATTCCTAAGTCTATATCACAGACACAAGCCTAAGTGAACATTCCAAAGCACTTATTCACGATGGCCATCTAGTGGACGATAGCATAGTTGCAAACCTATCGGCTAAAAGACGAAAATTACCCAGGAAAACACACCTAAAACCATATTTTAGCATATTTTACCACATAATAGCTGCGTTCCTTTTTTCCTAATCTAATCCTGATTTAAAATGGAACGCCAAGGGAAGTCACATGCAGATGTGCCCACAAAATCACACAAAAAAGGTTGTGTCATGAAATATCAACAGTTTGACTGTTAAGAATTAAATACAATTTTTGCTCGAGTAAATAAAATCTTTGAATTCAAAATGGTAACCACAGCGATGCAATCATGGTCTTCACAGGTTTGTCAGAATCTTCTTTATTAGTCAAATAAGATAAACTGGGTAACGCACACCATCAATTAAAAAGAAAAAATATCATCAGCGCCATCTATGGCTCCATAGGGAAGTAAAATTTTTACATCAGCGCCATCTACGTATCAAATAACGAAAATCCCAGTCCGATTAGAATTTCTAATCCTACTCGAGAGTACGATTAGAAAATTTGTATGGAAACTGGTCTAATCCGAAGTAAAAGGAACGCAGCTAATAATCATTAAAAAAACCCCTAAAACTATACTTTCAGCAAAGACACAATGCAACTTATAGCAAAGACGCGACCCAATTTTTAGCAAAGACACACTCCTAAATACCGCACCAAGTAGCACCAACGTTTCCTTTGTTCTTGAACCCGCCTATAACCACTACTGTAATACATGTAATGTAATGTAATGTTTTATTAGCTCTTATAAAAATACCTGCAATCAGTTGATAAAAAACCAATTTTTAGGTGCCTTTCGTTTTTTATTAAATTTGGTTTCAAGTGCAGTTTATTGCCCTTTTTGCCTATTGGTGATTGGCTTTGCTGTGAATGCAATTATTTTCTGCATTTGCAAATTTTACCATATACAGTGTTCCACTAAAGTCTTCGTACAGCACTTGGTCACAACTTTATTGATAAAAAAAGGTAATGCGTGGCAAGAATTTAAAAAAAAAAATTAATGCAGCTTTGTTTATTAAACCATTTCCTTCAATTTAACAAAAAAATAAACCAATTACATCAATTAATACAAAAGTTAATAACTAAAATCGCAACAAAGTCACTGAATTAGTTCCAATAAAGTCTTCGTACACTCACAAACAAGATTTTTTTTAATATTTTGTGGGGTAACATATATTTTTAATAAGAGCTTTAAGAAGGTCCGGCATAGATTCCACAACTTTCTGTACAAAGCGTGGTTCGTGGTTCGTGTACAAAGCGTGGTTCTTGGTTCGTGTACAAAGCGTGGTAGTTAATAACTTTTGGATTAATTGATGAAATTGGTTTATTTTTTTTGTTAAATTTAAGGAAATGGCTTAATCAACAAAGCTGTATTAAAATTTTTTTTAAATTCTTGCTACACATTACCTTTTTTGATCAATAAAGTTTTGACGAAGTGCTGTACGAAGACTTTAGTTGAACACTGTATATTCGGAGTTGCTAAAATTCTGATATAATACGTTACTTGAAGTGAAAGTGATAAGTAGTTTTTTACAATGCACGACGAAATTTGAAAGAGGCGGAAATAGAAAGATTCATACAAGTACATGATGAAAGTGACTACAACAACCTTCTAATGATGAAGATGTATTTTTCCGCTGGTAGTGAAGACGAATACAATCCCGTAAATGATGACTATTCTTCAGAATTCGACCAGGAGGAACTCCACCATGTTGATTCCACTATGGTTTCGAGGAATAGTACCGTGTGGGAAGAAATTCTCCCAAACTCTCAATCCACATATCATCGGCGGGCAGAAAACGTTTTCACACTGAAACCAGGCTTAACACGATATGCAATTTCCCGCATAGATTCAATCCTATCTGCCTTCAAAGCGTTGCTGCCAAAAATTATGTGCGATATCATTATAAAGTATACAAACGAATATGGTTTTCGAAAGGTGGACAATTTGATAAATTTGGATAGCTTTGACGCATACATCGGAATTTTACTTCTGGCTGAAGTTTTCAAGTAAGTTTACCTAGTATGGCTAGGATTTTCTTTTTTACGACTACATTTTATAACCAATATTTACTCAAGAAAGACAACAAATGTGATATTACTTGCACTAACTTCTCAAAATTCATTTGTAGGGAGCACAGAGCCACACTTTGCATGGAATGTGCAAATATGGATCCTGGGGGCGTATTACGTTCCTGTGAATTTTGATGTGTACACCGCTGAATTCGTATTACGTTCGTGTGTAAAGTGTATTTGAATGTCAAAAAAGTGTACACTTTTAAAATTTTTATTCACTGTCTTTTGGAGTGCAAATTTTTCTTTTTGGAGAATTTATTATTATTATTATGAGTTCAAAATCTAAAAAAGCTAGTGAGGAGCAACGAGACTTCCTTATTACTTATATGGAAGAAAATATACCTTTTTCTCAGGACAAGTAAGTTGAAAATAAATATGTAGACGAAAATTCTTTGAACATGTGTGGTTTTCCTAGATTTGAATCGGTTGATGGCGCCCAAATGTGGAAAAAAAATGGGAATTTCTTGCGGTCCAGTTGAACGCCCTAGGTGGAGCGAAGAAGGATCCGAAGCAGTGGCGCAAATTTTGGTGCGATCAAAAGTAAGTTTCTGCTTGAAGTATATGAAGAATTACATTGAATTGAAATTGACGTGATACTTTTTTTAGAATACATATAAAAGAAAGGGAGGCACTGCTTGCGGCGGCTTACCAGCGAAGCGGCATAAACGGGCCCTTACAAACCAAGCCACTTCAGGCCTTTGAAGAGCGTGTTCTGGCCCTCTTGGTACCTGCGCAAGTGGCAGGCGACGATCTCGTCGAAGAAGTGTTCGCGATCGAAGGAGTAAGTGACAAAAAGAATGCACTGAATCACGATTAACTGTTTTTTTAATTTCAAGGATTTTTGCTGCACAATTGAAAGTGAGCCGGAAGCGGGTGCCCTCGAAAAGGAGAAACCCGTTGCGGGCAGCTCTAAAGGAGTAAGTGAAGGAATTAATATATTGAATCGTAAATGACTATCTAACTAATTTCAATAGGTTTCATTGGCGGCTTCACCTACATATGCCTGCGCGAAAGAGGAAAAGAAGCGATACGGGCAGCATCGAAACAGAGTTAATAAGGATGCAGGAAAACAATTGGGCGTTCAAGGAGAGAAAGCTGGAGGTGGAACGAAGAAAGCTGGAGGTGGAAGAAAGAAAGCTGGAGGTGGAAGAAAAAAAGTTATTGTTGGAAGAAAAAAAGTTGCAGAAGGAAGAAATATGGAGAGATAAAATGTATGAATTAGAAAAACTAAAACTACAAATAAATAAATAAAAATAATTATTGAATTCCATTGTTATTTTTATTATGAAAAATATGAAGCAATTAAACGTTCTCTGACAAGCATTCCATCACTAGCGTTTTCTCGTAGTTCCTCGGGAAGTGGACTTTCATCTCCAGAATTGTCATGTATAAGCAGGAATTCTTCGTTAATTGGCACCCTATGTCTTGTAAGGACATTGTGCAGTACGCAGCACGCAGCACGCATTAACGAATTTTCCAACTCTTGCCGGATCGTAGCATAACACATTTTGGCTTGATAAACACCGAAATCGGCTCTTCAAAATCCCCAAACAACGCTCCACCACACACCGCGACATTTTGTGTGCTCTGTTATACCGACGTTGAGGCTCATTTGTTGGCGAACCAATCGGTGTCAATAACCATGGTTGAAGTGGAAATCCACTGTCGCCTAGGAGATACATATTTCGTATACCGCGTGAATGTAAATTTCGTAGATGGGACAGAACTGATGAACGCCTCCATATATACGCATCATGCGACGTCCCCGGGAATTTAGCATTCACGTATCGTATGAGGCAATTCGCATCACATATGATTAGGACATTCACAGAATGCCCGCCTTGTCGGCAGCGATAAGCTTGCTCAATATCGCTGTTTGGTCGCATTATTCTAATGTGACTTCCATCCACGGCACCCACGATTCCAGGGAACGATGCCTGCTCAAAAAAGTTACGTTTTACGCCAATTGATGACTCCTCTGATGGGAAATTTATATATGTATGTGCAACATATATCGTTCAGAATTTCTGTCACTTCGCTTATGCACTGACTTACTTTACTTTGTGACATCGAACAAAAGAAATCTTGACCTGCACTTAGCTGGTGAAAAGCACAAAGAAATCTGAATATTGACTGAATACCATGCGCCCGTAGACTACTCCTGAATGTGGACGAAATTGTATCAAAAAATTCCTGGCATATGTGCTTAGGGAACCTATGAAGTTCCATGAAACGAGCGTCGGACAACTCGAAAGGATTATGCATGTCCCGCAATTGTCTACGAGCCATAACCAGTTGATAACTATAATTATAAATATATATGAGTATGTTAAATTAGAATATGTGGAAAAAATGCTAAGCAATAACTTACTTCTGCCTGCGTCTAATAACTCTTCCAATAATATAAAATTCCATTACTGATATTTTGATTGATTATTGATATTTTTGAAATTTTGAAAATTTTTGAAATGTCAAAGTTTTTACATTTAGCCAATTTAGCGTGCATTTTATTATCGAGTGTACACAGATGCAAACGTAATACCAAATTTTCAACGAGTGTACATTTTATCAGCGGTGCAAGTTTTAGCTGTGTGTACACTTCTATTTCCTCACAGGAACGTAATACGCCCCCAGATTAGATTAATTTAATCACAAAATATACTCGTAAATATAATAATAAATACATTTAAAAAAAAACTATATTAATTAACTAAATATTGAATAAATTTAATATGGGTCCAAATGGACTCGAAAAAGCTTATTAAGGTCTTTTTTTTTCAAGCGTAGCTGGGTTAAACGGAGTTTAACTCACCAATTTTGGACGGTTAAACGCCGCACGGTGAGCTGATTTTTTAAGAAGGCGGCCAAAAATAATTTTTTTCACTATCACTGATTTTAAGATTGATTATTTCTTATGAAACTTGATACTTGAGAACCTAGTGGGGCAAAAAATTATGTCTCTATTTTAATGTTTTCACTAAAAACAGAGTAGTGTAAAAATCACTTTTCCGTCGTTTGTTAAAATTTGCTGATTTCATTGCACATTTTAAAACTTTAGGTATACATATCTCGATCATTTTTAATGATATTATGTTATGGTTTTTTTTTACATAAAACCTTGCTATATTAGTATTTGAAGGCAGTCGGGATAATGCTCCTATGTGCAACGGTTTTTTTAATATAATTTTTTAAAGAAAAGACCAAAATAATAAAAATCTTAGATTTTTTAGAGTATAACTTCTAAACATGCAATGTCAGAACGAAATTTAGATTTTCAGATAGAGGGAACTTTCCTATAAAAACCATACCAAACTTGGCTGCGTCAATTTGCGTCTGTGGGAGACAGGCCATTTTATACGAGGCAAAGTCGGCAAATTTGTGAGAACACTAGCCTACAAATTAACATATTTTTTTGTAACGGGTTGTTTGACAACATATTCTAAAGGATTTTGATTCCGCTGATTCCAAAAATGATAAAAAAAAATGAAACTAGCCGTTTTCGAGATAATCGTTTTTAAAATTTTTGGCGACTTTACGTTAAGGTCCATCCACTTGAAGAGCTACTACAGCTGACATATGTAACCGATTCGATTACAACTAAGATTAAATTAAAGACGAAGGATGCACGCATAATTTTTGCTAACATTACTTTGAAATCGGAAAAATAGTTTAAAACCTAATGCTGAAATCGTAACTTCAAAAGAGGAATTTTTTAGAAAAAAGACAAAAAACTGCTATATATCAGTATATAAAAATATGTTCCCGAAACTTTTTTAACCTTTTTATTTTTTATATATAGGTTGGATATTTCTGCGCCTTTTAAGCCTAATATAAAAAAAATCTTCACAGAAATGCTTCTTTCCCGAAGGAATTCAAATAACCCCGAATTCAGCCGTGGTAAAAAAAAAAGTTTTAGATAATTAATTTAATTTAATGAGAGTTTTTAAATAAAGTGTTCTTCAAATTATATATATATATCCATAATTATTTTATTTGCAAAGATTTCGTTGGATTAAAAGCATTTACGGTACTTCAATTATGCAGAATTTGATAAAAACTGGAGGTACTCGTGCTCAAACCTTATTTATTCTTGTCATTATCACTCGATTTTTATCATCAAGGTGTCAGCTGAAAGTTCAAAAGTTATAGATTTTTGGCCGCCTTCTGCAAAAATCAGCCCACTGTGCGCCGTTTAAACTTGTCCTGAAAAACACAATGTGTGGTTTAAATGGAGTTTAACCGAGAAACCACGGTAACGGAGCACTGAAAAACGGGTGCTTAGAAATAGATATAGCTTGATATACAATACTTTTTTTTTGCCTGAAAAATCGAAGGTATTTTCAAATTTCTGCATTTTTGCTATTGTTACAATAGTTAAAAAAAAATA
The DNA here is from genome assembly GCA_949629155.1 of Myopa testacea. Taxonomy (NCBI): domain Eukaryota; kingdom Metazoa; phylum Arthropoda; class Insecta; order Diptera; family Conopidae; genus Myopa; species Myopa testacea. The sequence goes on from OX451347.1 coordinate 16,508,798, forward strand.
TAAATAATTAAAAGTGTAATTTGTGTCTTAATTCTTTTTACTTAAAAAATTTGAGGTACGACTCTACCCAAATATGTAGTAAAATAGAAAGTATTTGTGCCACCGGGTTTCTTGTTCGCAATTGCCAATTTTACACCTCTCAATAACTCCTTTAATTTAGAAGATTCCCTTTGAAGATGATTTTTTGAGAAAATGAAACCTAACAGATCGATTTGCCATCGGAAGTTCTGACGCTGATGATGTTCGATGTGCTTCAGCACATATGTACATCATGGTTTCGTCAATTGTGTACTCTGTCTTTTTGAATAGCTTACATAAATATGTGCGCTCTAGATCTCATTTTCCATAACAAAACAAGGAATAATAGTCACTATCTACTCACCAACTCATTTATTTAAAACTCGAATTTTTGCAACCTGAAAGTTATTATTTTTATTTAGTATTAATAATAATTAAGAATAAAGGCCCAACTATGCAATGCATATGCATGTTAAGTTTTGAGGGAGAACTCAACGAAAAGCGAGCTATTGATTCCCCATGCTTCAGTAGAACGCAAGCTATTCTTCTTGTAAGGGTTACCAAGCCTCACAAGAAAAGTTAGGAAGCGTCCTCAAACTGAAGAAATTATTTAAGGTTGCATTAAATTAATTAAAAACTTGAAAGGGCGTCATGTACTATTATTTTTCTAACTTTTAGTACTATTTTGGGACTTTTCAATAGGTTTCAGTGTGTGATGATAACTCTTTTGCATTATTTGTTAATGTATACGCAGATCGAAAGCGTCAGCATCAAAAAAATCATTTACTGTACAAACCTTATGGAAGAATTTTGCTCTCTGACGCTGGAAGTCATACGATTCATTCGGATCGATTCTATTTTATCACCGACGTCGAGGTTACGCTTTTTTTTAACAGAAATGTGTTGCCAAAATACTTCAAAAATAATGAATTGGGTCCAAATTCCTCAAGAAATGTAAACAAAAGGCAGATAACAAAGCAAAAACAAAAAACAAACAAAAGCAGATGTTTGATATGCACACAAACGAAAACCGCAATTCCGAACAAAAAGACACAACATTTCTGCTGAAAAAAAACACGAATACCAAAAACGCAGAAACCGCAGGCCGCCTTCTTTGACGCTGTTCGATCTTCATATACGTACACTTACATACATATATGGATATTACACTACGAACATTATGCTGAAACACATATTGTAAATCGTTCTAAGAGTTTCGTGGTCGCGACTTGTCAAAAGTATCAGGATCTTATGGGAAAGGAGAAAAAAATTAAATGCCGATGAGTACACCAACGATAAAACTCCGAAATTTTCTAATTTTGTCGTTGTCGTTGCTCTTGTCTGTCTTTTTATACCCTACACACGAAGTGAATAGGGTATATTCACTTACTGCTTCCGTTTGTAACGCATTAAAGGAGGCGTGACAGGTATAGAAAAGTATATATATTCTTGATCAGCGTGACCTCCTGAGTTGATTTAGCCATGTCCGCCTGTCTGTGGAAATCACGATTACAAGAGAACGAATAGATATATCTTAACCAAATTCGGCACGAATATTGCATGATATTAGAAACTCATTGGTATTGAAAATGGGCAAAATCGGACCATTACCACGCCTACTTTTTGTAGTGAATATAAATTCATCCATGCTTATAGCTCAATTTCGCAGCTTGTAGAACGAATTTGTGGTTGAAATTTTGTCCAAAAGTCCACTGTCCATGACCAAAACAGATCACCAAAAATGGGCGTGGTCCGCCCACTAATTAAATAAAACTCGATTACAGGAGCACGAATAGAGATATCTTAACCAAATTTGGCACGAGTATTGTTTGACATTAAAAACTCATCGGTATTGAAAATGGCCAAATCGGACCATTACCACGCCTACTTTTTATAGTGAATATAAATTTATCCATGCTTATAGCTCAATTTCCCAGCTTGTAGAACAATTTTGCGGTTTAAATTTTGTCCAGAAGTACATTGTCTCTGACCAAAAAAGACTACTACAAATGGGCGTGGTCTGCCCACTAATTAAATAAAATTCGATTACAGGAGAACGAATATAGATATTTTCATCAAATTTGGCACGAATATTCTCTGTCGTCACAGGCTATTTGAGATTGAAAAGGAAAACAATTAGACCATTGCCACGCCTAATTTTTAAGTAAACGTGTGTAGGGTATATGAACTTCGGCCAGGCCAAAGTTAACAGTCTTTCTGGTTTTTGTTTGATTACATTCTATTCGACATTTAAAGTTCGAAATTCATCAAAATTAAATTGGAAAAACAAATTTTATTGTGTGAGTATATTAATTATACCAAAATTAATGGAAATTTTTTCATTATATCGTATTTTGAACATAAAATATATCGCAAATCGGAATAATTATTTTGTAAACAAATGATCTGTGCCTGCGTCGTTTCAGCAGCATCAGATTTCTGACAAGTTGCATCGAGAAAAGACGTCGAACGACATTTTATGTATTTACAGCATTAGTATTAGGTGTACAAATAAGTTTCCGCGGTTTGTCAAAAAATGGCCCCACCAGAAGGTTATGGAGAAATTGTCAGATGTAAAACGTAATATCCCAAGTTTCGTCATCCGGCAACACCATAACCTTAAAGTTTTTCCTGCAAAAATGTCAAGTTTTGTGCCAAATAAGCATCATTTGCGGGAACTTTTGATTTACTTCTTTAATTTCAAAAAATCTGCAGCTGAGGCGCATCGATTGCTTCTAGAAGCATATGGTGAAGCTGCTTTAAGTGAGAGAAGTTGTCAGGAATGGAAAAAACTCATGCTGTGTATTTGGTGGGATCAGCTTGGTGTCGTGTGTTATGAATTGCTCAAACCAACCGAAACCATTACTGGAGCTCTCTACCGAACACAATTGATGAGATTGAGTCGGGCACTTAAGGAAAAACGCGCCCATTACTACTCCAGACACGACAAAATTATTCTTTTACACGACAATGCTCGTCCACATGTTGCGGCGCCGGTAAAAACATACTTGGAAACACTCAACTGGGAAGTTTTACCCCACCCGCCGTATTCACCAGATCACCTGTTCCGGTCGATGGCACATGGTCTGTCTGAGCAGCGCTTCACATCATATGAAGACACCAAAAATTGGGTAGATTTGTGGATAGCGTCAAAAGATGAAGAGTTTTTTCGACGGGGTATCCGAATGTTGTCAGAAAGATGGGGAAAAGTAGTGGCAAATGATGGAAAATACTTTGAATAAAACGTAATGTACTGTTCCTTCACAATAAATTCCTAACTTTTTATAAAAAACCGAGGAAACTTATTTGTACACCTAATATATAACCAAAGAATATGTAATATATAGAAGGCGCATCTCATACAAATTTTTGAACAGCAAATTTTGTACCGTGGACGTAGCCGTACGTCCATGTTGCGCAACATTGAGTAGTTTTTTGTGTTGCTACGCATTCTCTCTATTCTCCTCTCATTGTTTGATAACTTCGTGGCGATTTCGTGTTATTTGCTTCTCATTGCCATTGCTTTGTTTTTGTATAAATACAAATCGGGTTTGCTTGGTGTCGTTCATAAATGATTATGCGTAAGAAGAGTTGATCCATGCCGCAATGTATGTCAAAGGAGTTGAGAATGAAACGATCGAATTGCGTATAAAAGCAGTGGTTGAGGGAACAAGGGAATTTGACTTCTTTTTTGGTTCCTGTACAAAAAAAAAATCAAGTGTTTACGTCTGTCGGTCTATCAAGCATGAATTTTTTTCTCTTTATTATTTTTCGTTTATTAAAGGAATTTGGTTTTTTGCAACGTTTTGCCGGCATGATATTGGAATTATTAGTATTTTAAATTAGGTTTATTATTAAATTAGGTTATTGTTTATTGTTATTTTATATGTATGAAATTATAATATAATTATTGTACCAATATGTGTTATTGGTAATTCGATACACAGCTCAATGCAAGGTTGATTTCGTTTTATTGTCAGCCCGTAGGCAGTGCTTCCTTAATAGAACTAAAATCATAAATTTTAAAAATTTTAGTGTTTAATTTAATTTTAATAATGCTTTTGGACTCTACAATAAAAGGTAAATTCATACACGTTCAGACAAAAGCACTTCAGTTTTTCGTACAAAATAACAAACATAAGGCGATCTTGCGATCCCTTCATACTCACAAAAAATCGAAGTGCTACATAATATAAATATTTTCTCTGAAATATTTCCATTCTTTCATTTTTTATTTTTGCTTCCATTAACTTTTTATTTTTACTCGTATAAGGTATTAAATGTGTTGATATGCCGTCTAAAGTCTTCTTCTTCTTAAATCTTCTGCCTATACGAATTCTTCAAGAGCACGCTATGCTCGGAACGTAGATCGTGCCAGCGCTTTACATAGCTTGGACATCGAGTAAGAAGCAGAACAAAGCTACGAAAAGCAAAATTTCTTCCAAAAACCTTAAAATGCAAAATTTAAAACAAATCCAGACGAATCGCACCGTTCTTCTCATCGCCCGCTGTACTCCACAAATTGATCGATTCTTTCTTTCACACTTTACTTGGCATACGAGTGGCTGGATCGATCTCTTCTTACGCATATTCGCTTGCATTGTTAGTGCAAAATAACAGAAGCAAAGTCGATCTTCCGCTCCCTTCATACTCATTAAAAAGATCTTCCGCACCCATCACTCATTAGGAGATCATTCAATTTTGCTTTGTTTTCAGCCCCGAGAAAACCGAAGCATGGCAAAGAGAGTAACTTCGCGAGTAGTGAAGCTGTTTTCACTCATTTGCTTACACCCGCTGCCTGCGACCGACCGCATCTGATTTAAAAAATTTCAAAATTTGAGTCATGCGTCTTCTATATTATTACATATTCTTTGATATAACCATAATGTAACGACAACGATCACGATAACGAATTTCCTCACTCAGATCACGTTTGAATGACGGCTGTCAAAGCTTATTTACATTTATACTTTCGTTTTGTGATTTGTTCAATTTATATGAAATGAATTTTGTTGATGAATCTCACCGTCGGCCAGAACGAAAAGAAATTATGAACTATTCGAATAAAACGTTTATTTCTGAAGGAAATTTAATATTAATGCCATACAATTTAATAGACTAATTCCACACATATATAAATTAGCTTTTTAACATTACCTGCAGTTTGCCGTTCATTTTTACAATGAAGATGAAATTCAACTGAACTGTGGGTATGTACCTAGCATTCTTCGCTGAGGTTTTTGAACAAACTAGTTTTCGAACATAAGAATCAGAGGTACAAAAAGCGACAAACTGCCGGCAGAGTAAAGGCCTGATTAGTCGTACTTAGGACATAGCACTAATAAGTTTCGAAGAACTTAGTTGTTTACGGGTTGCAGGGGGTACCGGCACTTCTAGTGTTGCCACTAGTTGACCTAATGTTCGAAATTGGGTATTTTTTTGGTTTTGTGGGATTTTACTTGATTAGAAATAGATTGCAATTGTCTTCGATTTGCAATCAGCAGCAAAGTTTTAGTATTTATATTTACATTATTTATATTATTATGGTATTTTGTTATAATAGAGGTGATTTCGTATAAATTAATTGTTTAAATAATATTATATTGAAATCCCATGAAACTAAAATTCGGCAAGCAAAGACGACATCTTCGAAAGTAGCGTCGAGTTCGATCTGGCCACGCGTTTTGGCTGTCACTTAGTTCGAACTTAGTAAAATATCAAAATCGATTTGATATTCCCCTTGTAAGTAAGTACGACTAATCGGATACACACGTTTCCATAAGCTAGAAGTGGATTTTGACAGCATGTCATGTTCTTCGAAGTGCTGCTAAGTACGACTAATCCGGCCTTAATATACAAAAAAATTCCACAATATGAATTGTTCATATTCACAACATTCCCGCCGCCGTGAATCGACCACGATTCACCAGTCTACTCTACATCCAGAACTGATAATTTGGAAACAGGTCGTCTAGCAACACCAACCGCTGTACGAACGTCTACGTTTCTCACTATGCCATCTGCTCCTGGATATGTACTCACGACACGCCCTCGAGTCCACTGATGCCTTGGAACATTCGCATCACACACATAGACTAGATCACCTTCAACGATAGGTTTCGTTCTCTGACACCACTTCGTCCTACGCGTCAACGTTGGAAGATACTCTGTCATCCATCTTTTCCAGAATCTGTCTCTTAACTGGCGAGCTACGCGCCATTGCTTCTTTAAATAACACAGCTTCTGAAACGCTTCTTCTACTCCCGGCGTCTGAGCGGTATTTCCTGCTCCTAGTAGGAAATGATTTGGAGTCAAAGTAGGTGGGTTAATGGCCGAGAGGTGACCACATTTTCTGCCTCTATAATAAAGCAGCGCAAAGTGTGCTCACAAGGCGCGACCTCCTTTAACGTTTGCTGCAACACTCGTTTAACGCACCGCACCATGCGTTCCCAGACACCGCCCTCCGATGGATTTGATGGTGAGTTGAAAACCCACTCGATACCTTTGGATGAGAGCTGGTCCTGTATACGCCCGCACTCAAACACCTCCGAAAAACGCTTAGCCTCGTTATTCGCCCCTACAAAATTCGTGCCATTGTCAGACCGTATTCTTACAGGCCATCCTCGACGATTAACGAAGTTCCGAACGGTGATTATGCACCCATCTGTCGACAAATCATGCGCCACCTCTAGGTGAATTGCTCTAACCGCCAAACACGTGAACAAAGCCACCCACCTTTTCTCGCAGCGACGCCCTACAGTGACATAAATCGGGCCGAAGTAATCCATGCCCGTGTATGTAAACGGATACGGCGTGATTCTATCCTCTGGCAATGGGCCCATTAGTGGTGCAAGTGGCTTGGTTCTGGCTCCTCTGCATACGTAGCACTTCACTATAATTTTACACATCAGTTGGCGTAAACGTGGAATCCAATATTTTTGTCTAACCTCGCAGATCGACGCTTCGACGTTCTGATGTTTCATCTGGACATGGTAATGCATCGTTACCAACTCTGCTAACGGATGCCCGCTTGGTAAAATTATCGGACGCTTAGCCTCGTAAGGAATCCAACTTGCTGCATCAATACGGCCATAAATCAGTAGAAGACCTTTGTCATTCATGTAAGTCGTGAGGTTGTACAAAACACTATGTTCATTTATCGCTTGCTGACGGTCTATTGACTGGATTTCCTCGGAAAATACATTATGTTGAGCTTGGCGACAAAGGCAAGCTTCCGCGGATCTCAGTTAGTGCACAGACAAATTATTCCCGTTTGATGCGCTCGATAATTTTCTACTACGATTTACAAACCGAATTACCCAAGCGACTGTCCTTATTAATCTTGTAAGTGACGAAAAACGATTCATATCTATTACTTCGTGGTTACAGATTATCAAAGCATATCTGCTCAGGAGTTCTTCCTATATAAAATTTGAATCATCTGACTCGATTGTTCGCGGCCATTTTTTGTTTTTCCTGCTGCAAAAACAACGGTCCCTTGTACCAGCGTGAATTTGACGAGAAGCTAACATTAGCATTTAAACGTGTTGCCTCATCAGAGGCATTGTCTTGCGTAGGAAGCCATAACCAATTTTCTTTTTTAGTATGCGATAAAATCTCTGCTATTCCATGCGCTACAAAGGGTTTTTAACGTCGATGTTCACTACTTATCCATTTAATGACAGTACGTGAATCACTCCAATGAACTATTCGGTTTACAATTAATGAATGCTCTTCCATTATTGTTTTCGACAGCCTTAATCCCAAAATCGCTCCAACTCTAGTCTTGGAAGTGTTAGCAATTTTAACACATCGCTCATCGAGTCTTAGCAGCTATAAATGCCGTGTTTATATGTCCTTCGGCGTTTCTATATCTCCAATACGCGACTGCTGCGAAGGCCTCTTCACTAGCATCAACGAAAACGTGAAGTTGAAGGTCTCTTGGTGCTCCAAAACTGAAGTAGAATCTCGGCATATCAAACTGTACTACCTTGGATAACACCTGGATAACCCCTTGGCAACGGCTCATCCCAGCATACGTTTCTTCGCCATACTTCACGCATTAATATTTTCGCTGAAATCATAAAGTGACACAGGAAACCCTGCGGATCATATATTGACATTCGATCTATATATATATATATTATATATATATATATATATATATATATATATATATATATATTGACATCGATCCAGTAATAATAGCACTTTCGACGTAATTAAACTTCAGGTTATACTTAAAGGTGTCTGTATTTGGCTGCCAGTACATGCCAAGCACCTTCTCAGCGCATTGACTTTCCTTCTTGCTGATTTGTACTGTGTCTGAATTTCCTTCTAGTCTTTTTAATACTTCTGGCGAGTTGCTAACGAAGTTGCGTAACACGAACCCAGCGTTACTGTGAATCTCACGCACTTGTAAAGATATGTCAATGGCTTGTTCTACCGATGTGAAAATGTCAACAAAATCGTCGACATAATGATAGTCAATAATCAACTTTATGGCACGTTGGCTATGTGTTACATGATTCAACGCATTTGTTGTTTTGACGTTTTCGGCCGAACAGGGAGAACATACCGCTCCAAAGGTCATGGAGGTCATAGGAGTTGATAATGGCTAAATAGCCGGCGGCAAACTTATCATCTCGCTTCATCTTTTGCTCAATGCTGGTTAAGCCCTTGAGCGCCATTGCGTAACTGTGTCGTCCCTCCACAAAAGGCCTGTTTGGAATCTTCCATCGATTTTTAATGTAGTGTTTTTTAGAATTTCCTTAGCACGACCGTCAGCTTTGCTTTCGACGGGCGGCGAAGGTCTTACGCCGAAGCTTTCAGTTTCAAAGTATTCTGTAATCAAATTATGTAATGATTGGCAACTAACAACATTCGTATGCAGATTATACCTTCTTATATTCGTATCATACTTGGTGGGTCCAAATACCACCCACCCCAACTTGGTATTCGCGGCATACGGGCCATTATCGGGCTAAATGGCAGTTATCAAGGCCGATAAGGATTTTGGGCACAGCACTTTCATACGGCTGTACGGGCAGATGAGCGTACCTACTAGTTAGTTCTTCTGCTTTTAGGGTTTGCATAGGTAAATTAAGATTTGATACTCCAAATACGTTTTTCATAGCATGTCTCTTGCGTTTATCCAGCCCACTAATGTATAAATCGCCTAAGGTCGCATCTACTTGAGCCGTTTTACCACCGACCCATTGCATATTTAGGCTTAGTTCGTAACCCCTAAACCTAATTCTTTTACTAATTCAGGATCAGGATGATTGGCAACTAACAACATTCGTATGCAGATTATACCTTCTTATATTCGTATCATACTTGGTGGGTCCAAATACCACCCACCCCAACTTGGTATTCGCGGCATACGGGCCATTATCGGGCTAAATGGCAGTTATCAAGGCCGATAAGGATTTTGGGCACAGCACTTTCATACGGCTGTACGGGCAGATGAGCGTACCTACTAGTTAGTTCTTCTGCTTTTAGGGTTTGCATAGGTAAATTAAGATTTGATACTCCAAATACGTTTTTCATAGCATGTCTCTTGCGTTTATCCAGCACACTAATGTATAAATCGCCTAAGGTCGCATCTACTTGAGCCGTTTTACCACCGACCCATTGCATATTTAGGCTTAGTTCGTAACCCCTAAACCTAATTCTTTTACTAATTCAGGATCTATCATTGTTATGGACGAACCCTCATCTAAAAGCGCGTAAGTATTAACATTCTTATTTGCACCATAAAGCGTTACCGGTAATATTCTGTACAATAAACTCGCTGTTTCAATTGCATTTACGGAAAAGTTTAAAACTGTTTTATCGGTAGCAACAGGTTTGGAACTAGTTGTGGCTGCAGTCGATTCATCATCGGCAACAGGTTTGGAGCTAGTTGCTGGTCTGCTTCCTAAATTCTCATGAAGTAGCTCATGGTGTCTTCTGTTGCAACCATCTTTAAGACATACCTTTTTGTCACGACATTGGCATGTCTGATGACCCGGTTTTAGACATGAAAAACATAAATTATGGCGTTTAACCCTTAGCCATCTTTCGGAAATTGAAGCATTCATAAAAGATTTACACTTAGCGCTTATGTGTTCAGCCTTACGAAACGAACACTTTGAGCCACTTGTATGGTGGTTATTGCTAGCGTGTAATACTGGCCGCCTCCTAGTGTCGACGTCTTCCACGAGACAGACTATGCTAGCCAATTCGTTTAACCAGTCACTAAAATTTATTATGGTAGGATATGGTCACAGTTGGGCAGCATACTTAGCCCATTCGATACGCTTCGCCATTGGCAGCTTGCTAACTAGTTCTTCTAATAACGTGGGATTTACAAGATGTTGCTGTCCGTTAACGGACACACATATGTTCACATACCTGTCATATTGTGGAACTATAGTGGCGTGGCTGTTCAGCGTTGGTACCGTTGGCTCTAAAACCAAGTTATTATAAATGGGTTTGGTGAACGAATTTGTAGTAACGTAATTGTTATTGGCAACTGACGGATTCGTCGTTGCAAACGGCGACGGAAAATATCGAGGGGCTGTAGAAGCGTTTACCAGGCTTTGCGTTTGAGGCGGGGCTACATTTCCAATATTCGGCAACTGGGTATTGTAACGAAGTGATAAATAAAGTCGGCTTACCTCTTGGTCTCTTTGTTCGAGACTCACCATGGCGTCTTGCAGTTTGCTCTCTGAGGCGGCTATCTGCCTTTTCATCTCGATCGCTTGTACGGTTGCGGCTTCCGATATGGCGGCGACTCTGCTGGCAGCTGGCGATGCGGCGACGTCTGGGCTGGGAACTTGCGATGCGGTGGTGACGTCTGAGCTGGCAGAATTGACGCTTTGCCTCAACTGGGCTACGCCTGCACTGACTGAGGCTGAGTCGGCATGAGCTAATGTGACGTTCCGCTTTAATGCAGCGGCGGCTGCGTCGGTTAAAAATGTGCTGCCGAAAACGTCTCCGGCAGAGACTGCGCCGAACGTGTGAGTTGAGGCTGCACCGATATTATTGTGTGCGACAGCGTCATTAGTCGCTTGCAAAATGGCGATGGTCTTCTTCATGCTCACGCTTGTTGTTGTTGCTTTCACCGGAGCACCCTTTTGGCTGGCGTCTGTAGGAGCACCGACTTTAACGATGACGTCTTGGTTGGTCGGATCAAGTGTTTCTTTCAGGTTTTGGCGTTTCGTGTTACGCTCACTTCTTCTTGGTGTACGTGTGGTCATTGATCAACCACAGTGGCAACTGCATTAAATTCTGCAATGCAGAAATAAAAAATGTTGAGGAATATCACCGTCGGCCAGAACGAAAAGAAATTATGAACTATTTGAATAAAACGTTTATTTCTGAAGGAAATGAAATATTAATGCCATACAATTTAATAGTGTAGTGCGCCAAGGTTGGCGACACCTGGTAAGCATTAATTGCTGACCGTGCGAACTTGCTTACCTACAGCAATTGCGAAAACTAGGGCACGTGTTGTTGTTGTCGATCTGGTTGCATTACGTTGACGCGTGCTGTGACCCAAGCAAGCAGCGACTCGATATACTTGCAGGGATCACATTCACTATGACTAGGTCATCAAAGCAATGATTGTAAATCCATGTGATGTTTTGTTGTGTTCTTGATTGGGAATTGTGTATGGAGAGTTATGCGAGGATATAATGATTAAGAATGGTCGTCGATTAAAAGGAAGCGTAAGTACTTACTGAGCTCTTCAGCCGAATATTTACATGCGCCATTCTTTTGGTCGCACGACTTTTAACTGAGCTCTTAAAGGAGCCGATGAGTTCTAAGCTCTATATCAGAGCCGAAAGGAAAGAATATCGAGGTGTCTCAGTTTGATTCAGAATTGATATTGATTTTTATTTACAATGATTCGCTTATTTATACATTATCTCTTACATGCTAACAAATACAAATCGCTTATAGTGCTAATTTACAATCATTGCTTTGATGACCTAGTCATAGTGAATGTGATCCCTGCAAGTATGTCGAGTCGCTGCTTGCTTGGGTCACAGCACGCGTCAACGTAATGCAACCAGATCGCCAACAACAACACGTGCCCTAGTTTTCGCAATTGGTGTTAGAAACCGACTTCGCACGGTCAACAATTATTGGTTACCAGGTGTCGCCAACCTTAGCGCACTACACCCTTACCCTTTTAAAAATAAATTATTTTATTATATTGGCATAAGAAAATAATTTTTACATGCTATTATGTAATGTAGTATATTACATATGTTTCCTCTCTATTACTTATCTCTAGCTTTTATAAGATTATTATTGTGTAGTTCTACATGTCTATTATTTATTAATATGGTACTATTTGTTCCACTTTGCGAAATTATTTTAAATGGCCCTTTAAATGGTGCTTCTAATTTCTTTTTATTTCCTACTTTTACATATACATAATCATCTATTTTAAATTTGGGTTCATGCACTTTTTCTTGTCTTTCTCTTCTCTTGCATTTTGCTTGTACTAGGTTTTCTTTAGCTATTATTTTCGCATGTTTCAATCGTAATTTCAATTCATTACAATAGTCATCAATATTGTATATTTCATTTTTACTTTTCAATATTTCACAAGGAAGCGTACATATTTTACCGTATACTAATTCAAAAGGCGTATAATTTGTAGTAACATGAGGAGTTGAGTTGTAGCTATAAACATAATATGGAATCGATTCATCCCAGAGTTCTACATTCTGCATAGTCATGAGATAGTCGTTAAGAACTTTATGATTTCTTTCTACCGTTCCTAACGTTTCATCAAAGACAATATAATACAAAGATGTCTCACTGCTATACAAAACAACCGAGCAGCTAAAATTCAATTGGGATTTTCGGAAAATCCCATCTGAAGCTTTGGGAGAGTAAAATTAACATTTTGTGAGATCAGGTTGTGAGAGTAAGAGATCAAGTTGTGAGAGTAAGATCTGCAAGAAAGTGAGCACAAAAGAGAGCGCGTTTGCTACAAATGAGTGTATAGAATCAATGCAGTTGCCATCAGAATGTAGAACATCTTATTTTAATTATAACAACAAAGGGTGGTGGCATAACAAACTTTCAGAGGCCCTATATAAGTAGAAACAAACAATAAAAATCAAATCTTCAAATATTAAATGACATTTATTTATGATTCAGCATTTGAAGTTTTTTTTTTCTGATTGTTTGACCAAGAACGATGCTTACGGTGTAATATGGTTATCAAACGATCTCAAACCGATGCGCATTTGGACTTTGGTTTGTACAATGAATACATTCTTGTATTATATATTATTAATTAATTATTATTAATTACAAATTACCGATTATAATCTAAATAATAAATAAATTGCCAAATTATCCAAATAAAAAACCAAAATCAGTATCAAAAATAGTAGCCAAAGTCAAAATCAATCAATTCACAAAAAGCGGAGTAAAAATATCAATAATCACAAGGAAAATGCACTGAGCTCATCATAAAACATCAGTAAAAATAAAAACACAAAAAAATCTGTTTCTGGTTCGGTAAAGAACGCTGTTGTCGTCATTCATATACTTGTTGTTGTCGGGCGAGCGGTATTCTTGCACATTCGTACAAACTCTAAAAATGTATTTTACAAAAGCAAACATTCGCTTCTCTCTCTTTCGCAAACATCACCGCTTGTGATCACTGTGTTTTGAGCGCGAATTATATATTTATTAGAGAGCTGCACAAGATGTCTTGAATTGCAATAGGCACCATGCCACAGTATTGCCTTGCTGTGCACTGTCGTGCACAAATGAACGATTTGACACGAACACTTCAAAGCAACTACCCGAACAAGCCGTGACTGCCTTGCCGTCTACCTGCTTCGCACAAGACATTGTGTTGCGTTGCTTTTCTGTGAAGGCAATGAAAGGCTTGAATTGTAAGCAGAAAAGCAATAGTGCCTTTAGGAAGGCAACAAGACATCGAAAATAGCAATACTGCTATGATGTCGGCAACGATGCGCAGTTATATGAAGCTATCTCATTCTTTTGCATGAGTCTTCGTTTGAGTTTAGCACCATTCGTTGCTTTATATTGCCATGCGTCATCAGTTGTCATAGCAATTGTTATGCATTGCTATGCATTGCCTTTTCGTTCAAAAAAGCAACGAATGACAATGAATACTATTGCCTTGTTGTGCTTTGCTATCAGCACGCTTTCGGCAGTCAATGTCTTGATTCGAAAGCAAAATAAGCAAGCAGTGCAAGGCTTGAAATTTTTGTTGTGGCTTGATGTGCGTTTCAAGACATCTTGTGCAGCTCTCTAATATTTATGTACCCATGCAAAAGGCGAAAGAGAATGTGCGTCGCATCTCAACAAAACTGAAAGCTCTTTCTCAAAAGCACAAAAGCTATCAGATCAGAACAAAATTTTTTTGATATTTTTCAACGTACCGAGTGAGACATCTTTGTATTATATTGTCTTTGGTTTCATGATGATAAGGTGTCGAGGTTACTTTTTCAATTTTTAGTAGGTTGCATATATTTTTAAGTAGTTCGTTCATGAATTCTGTCCCTTTGTCTGTCTTTAATTTCTTGAAACAACCATACTTTAATATGAATCTTTCTACTATAGCTTTTGCTACACTTAGCGCGTCTTTTGTTTCTAAAGGTATAGCTTCTATGAATTTTGTCAATTCACACTCTATCGTTAATATACATATATCTATAGTTATTCGATGGTCGTAATGGTCCCACTGTATCTATAATCACTGTCTCAAATGCTGTGTTCGGTGTCTCTGTTATTTCCAATCCCTCTTTAGTATACCTACATATTTTAACCTTATTGCAAATGTTACACTTGTTAATATAATCTTTTACCATTCTATTCATTCCTTTCCATACATATTTCTGCTTAAGTTTTGATATGCATCTTTTTACACCGCAGTGTCCTCCATGTACTGAATTATGGTAATCTTTTATTAGTTTTCTTATCTCTTCCTTATTTTTTATTTCTTCCGGAGGTTTATAAATCAATATGTCTAGACAATTCTCTGAATTCAATCCTTCTTGCAGCTTATTAAACATGTTTTTAAATTCTTGCATGCTACTCCTTTTAAATATTTCATTATTCTCTGCTAGCGCTAGCTTTCTTGTTCCCATCGTATTTGTATTGAATAATAACGTCTTCAAGATCAATTTTATCTCTGATAATGATTCTTTGTTATATTCTACGATTATATTACTTTTTGCTGCCGATATTTTTATTCCTGGGATCCCTATTTTCTTTTTAAACCTCTCTTTATCATTATTTTCTTTAAATACAAGCTTGTCCATATACCTTACATCTGATATTGATGTTGCATTCCAAACATGAAGGTGATCAATCTCCTTATTTGGAATATCAGATTCTTCTACTTTGTTATCTTTTAATTTTTGCGCCATACTTCTTGTTACTATATTAATTGTCTGTGTTGGAATCATATCTATTAATTTCTTACTATCTAATTCTATCCTAGAGAGTGCATCTGCATTGGTATTCATTCTTCCCTGTTTGAATATTATCTGGAAATCATAATCCATAAGGTCAACTCGTATCCTCGTTAATTTGGAAGATGGTTTCTTGTGAGTAAAAAGACTAATTAGCGGTCTGTGGTCTGTATATGCAATGAACTTTCTTCCAAATAGATAAGGTCTGAAGTAGTCGATTCCCCAGTGTATGGCTTTTCTTTCTCTATTACTGGTTTATTTAGCTCGTGTTTATTAAGACTTTTGCTTGCGAATGCTATCGGCTTATCTTGTCCTATGTCTCCTTGTGACAAGACTGCTCCTAACGCGAAATTAGAGGCATCTGTCGTTATAATGAAAGTTTTTGAGAAGTCTGGATAAGTCAAAACGGGTGGTGTCATTAATCTTTCCTTCAGCGCAGCAAAGGCTTTATTACATTCTTCTGACCAATTAAATATACTTCTTTTTTTTAATAAATTATTTAATGGCCTGGCTATCTCGGAGAAGTTTTTGATAAATCTTCTATAGTAATTACAGAATGCTACAAACCTTCTCACATCATCTGAATTCTTTGGTATTGGGTAGTCTCTGATTATATTGTATTTACTAGGATCTGTCAATATACCGTCTGCTGTTATTAAGTGACCTAGATAGGTTACTTCTGGTTTTAGAAAATTACATTTTTCCGGATTTATTTTAAATTATACTTGCCTGATAGTCTGTTAAATACTCTTATTAAATTGTTGTTGTGATCTAATAAATTTTCTCCAAATACTATGTCATCCACGTACAAGAAAGCTGTATCTTGTAAGCCGCTTAGCGCCAGAGCTAACATTCTCTGAAAACTGTTGGCTGAAATTTTTAATCCAAATGGCAATTTTTAAAGTGAAAGTGACCTTTGTCTGTAGAGAAAGCTGTCAATGGTCTTGATTTAGGGTTTAATGGAATTTGATGGAAGGAACTTGCCATATCTAATGTCGAGAAAAATTTTGCTTTTCCAAGCTTGTCCAAAACATCTTCCAGCCTAGTTAGTGGAAACTTGTCAACTACTACTTTCTTATGCCTGAAATCGACTACTAGCCTCCATTTTTGTTCAACGCTACTGTTCTTTTTCGGTACAATTAGGATTGGTGAGTTGGTGAGTATGGACTTGATGGTTCAATGACATCAGTTTCTAGCAAGTTTGAAATCTGTCGGTCCATTTCTTGAAGCTGTATATTCGGGGTTCTATAATGTATATCAGTTCTGTGAGAGAATGTCAAGTTGAGTAGACGTGTTTTTGGCGCTCGCGATTAACTTCCATTGATTTCATGATTTAAGTTATCTGGCCTCTGATCACTTTTGCCGTCATTAAAATTGTGTTTTTTGAATAATAATTTCATAAATACTCGTTTGTTAATAAATTGTTATTAATTGTTCAATATGTCAAATAATGTAAAAATTACTCGAAGTGCTGGACGAAAAGTGTTGACTCCTTCAACTCCTCTTTGCACGAAACCGTTATCTGTTGATGACTCATCCTCGGCTTCTGCATTATTGCTCTCGAATTCTAACTTGGACTCTAAGCTAAATTGTTTCAAGGAGAGCATTGTCGAGCAAATGACCTGCGCACTAGTTGCATCTGAGGAGAGAGTGCTGCAGAGGATTGGTGAAGTGTCGGCTGAGCTGACGAATATTAACAGCCAGATTCTGAAAACTCACGGTGACTGGCTCTGTCACTGACGTCTCAAGTCACGGCGTCGTAGTCACGGCATTCTGAGAGCCGTGCGCATCGTCTTGTCTTGGCTTTACGTCGCACTCACGCTCGTAATAACACGTTACGTTTTTCAGTACGAAGTTGTCAAATTTTTAGTGTTGGTGAACGCATTTCTGTATATTATAACTATGGTGAAATAAGGAAGTTGAAATTATGTTAAATTAAAACTTTTTATCACTTCATAAAATTGTTTTTTTTTGCAAAAATCTATGTTTTGAACAAAGCTGAAGTAAAGAATAATGAAAACAAGAATTTTAAAACATAATTACACCAGTTATTATATTTTATTTCACTCAAGTTGAAGCAAAAATATTATCTTCCTTTTTTTGTTCTTTCTTTTCCAACACTGTCGAAACATCAAAAAAAAAGCTAGCTTCTTATGCTTTGCTGTGAAAACGAGTTGTTACTTCCATTTTTATTTTCTTTATTACAAGTGTTACTCAAAGTGTTAAGTATTGTTAATTAATTAATAAAATCGAAATGGATAGTTTAGTGGAATTTTTTGTTGAAGAAGACGAATATAATTACATGCGGGTCATCAATCGCGAAATGAGAGATGCGGAAAATATCCTCGAGTTGCCGGAATTTGAGTAAGTTTTTTTTATACAAGTTTATAAATATTTTAACTAAATTCGTTTGCAGATTCCTTAAAAACTTTCGAATGAGTAAAGACTGCTTTACGCAAATACTTGATGATATTGCTCCAAAAATGAAAGCCTCGTGCAAGGCTACATCCATTCCACCAATAATAAAGTTTGCGACATTTTTGCGTTTTCTGGCAAGTGGCAGTTACCAAAAATCCGTTGGGAATGAGCACTATGCTTCGATGTCCCAACCAAACGTATCGAAGATTGTCTCCGAGTGTTTAGACATTTTCGAGCACTATTTTTGTGCAAAATGGATTCGCCTCGAAATTAATGTGGAGGAAGAAAACAATATAAAGGAGAAATTTTTTTCAAAGTTCTCAATTCCTGGCGTAATTGGATGTGTTGATGGTACACATATCAAAATAAAATCGCCGGGAACCTCCCTGAGACATTTATATTATAATAGAAAGGGTTTCTATAGTATAAATGCGATGATGGTAATTTAAGGAGTTGTATTATTTTTGTAAGACTTTTAATAATGTAATGTTTTCTTACAGATTTGCGATATTGACATGGTCATCAGATATGCCGATGCTACACACCCCGGAGCCAACCATGACGCCCACGTTTGGAAGATAAGTGCTGCTAATCACTACTTGAAATCTGGTTACAACGCTGGCACACGTAATACGTGGTTGTTGGGTGAGTTGGAAAAAACAGATAGACGAAAAAATAAACACATATAATAAATAAATACATATTACAAAATTTCAGGTGACTCCGGGTATCAATTGCTACCATACCTAATGACTCCCTACCGCTTCCCTGCACAGCGACACGAGATTGCATTCAACGAGAAGTTGTGCAAAGCTCGTAATATTATCGAACGCTGCTTTGGAGTGTTAAAGAGCAGGTTCCGTTGCATATCAGGGGAAAGGGTTCTACATTATAGTCCTGCATGTGCAACGAGAATAATAAATGCTTGTTGTGCTTTACATAATTCGTGTATATTTTACCGAAATGAGTGGCCCACCCAACCTCTCCAAATTGATAGCAGTGCAGAGCAAATTGCGACTTCGGATCCTCCAACGAACGCGGGTGCAACTGTCCGGAATCAACTTGCGCAAAGTATGACGCCCTAAATGGAAAAAACAACTCCTCAATTGGTCCTTTTCAGGACCACCAACTTTTAAATTAAAGAGATACAAATTGATAATTTTGTGCTAGGCACTTTATTAATTTTAATGTTCAGAACTTATTCTGTTATAAATATACATGCATGTTATACTAAATGGCTTTAAACCTAGGAAGTATCACATTTTTTTTAATTTTCTACATATTGCTTTTCCTATTTTATAAAGAAAAAAATATTTTTTCTTCATTTTTCTCTTAACTCCAGCAGGGCCTCCGCTGCTACTTGGTCCTTAGTAGCGGTAGCTAGTTGTCCTTCAGTAACAGCCACAAGTCGCTCAATGGCTCTCTCAAGCGCAATAGCGTGGCGTTCCATGGCTGCCGCACTCTTCTCTGCTATTGCTGCTTTCCTCTCTTCAGCTGCAGCCAATCTTTCTAAAGCCTCGGAAGATTTTCTCTGATTTTCAACTTGAGCTCGGAGCAGGCCCAATTGCTCCTCTTGAAAATTTCTTCTTGGATTGTTACGACGGTTACCTCCACGCTGCAAAGGGTACCCACTGCTTTCAGAATGATTTTCTGATTCCGCTACATACGCATTTTCTGGCGATATCTCCTCTATTATTTCCTCAAACAATTCTTCCACTAGTTGAGGTTGCACTACTTTTGAATTTAGTGCTGGACGTTTCGTCGATGGTGCAGCTAGTGTCGCTTCCTGCCTCCTGATAGCTTTTCCTCCCACACCGTAGGAGGGTCCAGATGGAGAAGCTGACAGTTGCAAACATAATATGTTTGCAACGGATTGCTCCAGACTAGTCAGAATGCTTTGGTTGTTTGGTCCACCTCCCGTGCCTCGCAGCTCAGCCAAATTCTGAGACATTTTTTTCTTCGTCCTGGCTTTAATATCGGACCAAATCTATTGAAGTAAATGAAAATTTATTTTCAATATAACATTATAAATAATATATATATGTAATGAGTCTCACTTTTTTCCACTCCGCCGAGCTTCTCATTGGAGGACCGTGGGAATTTAGCTTGCCACTAATTTTTTCCCACTCCATATCCCAGCTATTGCGGTTGGATCCAAACACTGGCGCCCCTCTCGCTAAATCTGGAAGTTTTTCCATTTCTTCTATTAAAAGTTTGAACTGCGTCGAATTCGTTAATTTTAAGCTATATTGTAAAATATAGTAATTTTAAGTAACAATATATATATAATAAGTTTATCTTTTTTTATACCTTTTCTTCTGGGTAATCTGTTCCATTGTTTACTATTTTTTCACTTTATTTTTATATCACCAACTGCAGCCGATACAAAATTATGACTGACATCGTCAAATAATTTCGCGACGCCGGCGACCATTATTTAAAATTGTAATTACAATTTCTAAATTTCTAAAGAATTTCAAATTTTTCGCTACCTGCATGCTGTATACATAAAAAAAGGATTAAAAAAATACCTGACGACAGCTTTCTATCTGCCGTTCGATTTGACGTATGCGATTGTCTGCTATCGTCTCTTGGAATACACATTTTTTACGGCAAAATCAGCAAAACGACGTAAGACCTTTGCAAACACGTTTGGCTCGTCTCTTAGAATCCCAAAAGACGAAAAACAGCTGATTTTAAGACGAACGCAGACAGAAGTAGACATAAGCAGACAGAAGTGAGTTTTCAGAATCTGGCTGTAAATCTGCTTTAAGAAACGTTATAGAAAGAGTGGCTGTACTTGAAGTGTCTTGTGCTGAAATGTCTACATTAAAAGAGCAATTCGATGATTTTAAGAGCAAGCTTGCGACTGACTGTGTAAGCGCAAACTCTCCTTCAGCTGCGCTAAATGTTGAGATCATTAATTTAAAATCGAAGATGGAGAAGTTTGAGAGTGATTGTGTCTCAGCAGATGTTTTAGTTAATGGGATACCTTTTACACCTGGTGAAAATCTTTCTGACATTTTTGGAAAAATTAGCAAAGCTGTAAAAATGGATACTTTAGTTCTTCGGAAGATATTTCGTGTTAAGACTAAAATAAATAACAGAAACAAAAACTCGATGATCATAGCTAAGCTGTCTTCGGCAGATGATCGCAATGACTTCTTCAAGGCTATTGCTGTTTTTCGAAAGCAGAATAAATGCCAATTAATACTTGATGATGTTGGATTAAGCGGTGACCAAAATATCTACCTGCATGAAAGTCTAACTAAAGCAAATCGTGAAGTACTGCAGTATGCCAACATGAAGAGAGAGAAATTACTTGTCTCTGTGTTTACTTTACGTGGGCGAGTATTTGTCAGAGCTTCAGCTGATAACGAGGCAAAGCTGGTTAGTGACATGATGAGTGTTGATCGCGTCGTTGGAAGCTAATATTTATGTGAATTATGTGTAATTATAAATGTTTACTATTTTTAAGTTGTCTATACTTCTGTTTAGGACTACTTATTAACATATTACTACTCTTTTCAACTATAATACTAACTTTCATCTTTCCTACGTGTTTGTTGTAGCAAAGTCAAGTTGCAAATTCAGTTTTTTTTGGTTTTATTTTATCACTTATTAATATACAAATTACAATAGTGTTTGCTTGCTAGATATAAGTTTTAAGTTCTAAGATTTAAGTTTTACGATGTTAAGTTTTTTGCTTGCGCACTGCGTGGTTCACGGCCAAAAAGTAAGAAGTAAGTGAAGTTGTCGACTCCGACCACCAAGGCTGGAGCCGAAGAGCTCGCAGTCAAGCTTTAAGCTTGCTTCTCCTGAGCGACCGAAGTCCGCGCTCTGAGAGGACACGGCTTCGGACGATCAGGAGAGGCAGCCTGGCGAGCGGTTTGCTTTGGCGTAAACATCCCGCCCGCCTTGCAGGACTGCAAAGCTCCCCGACCCTCAGCCTGGGGTGGATCAGCCGACTAGTCGTGAAGCGTCGAGTGATGGGCGTCGCTACAGGCCGTGTAGCTACGTGTGCTGGTGCAGCGTTGTGTGGTGTGGGAGCACGCCCGGCGGCAGTTTATGCAGACGTGGCGTCCTGCCACGATTCGGGGCAAGCTCGCCGTTCGTGCCATCAAATGCCCTGCAGGCCGCGGTTGTGGACACCGCGCTGGGCCGGCGATCGCCGGTGGAGACGATCGTCCGGGAGCCTCCTCTGGACGAGGCTCTGGTGAGCTCGGTTGAGCCGCGCCGTCTTCGTCTGACGTGTAAGAGGCGCTCAGATCGAGCACATCTTCCTCGTGGGGCTGCTCATCGCAATGCGGCATCTCGGATCCGGGACCGGTATTTGGGGGCGCCGATAGTACAGCGGCTGGCGGAGCCAGCATGCGGCCTTGTCGATAACGGGCGCCTTGGCGGCAGATGCGTGTTAGCTCAGATCTGTGGAGAAAAAACGCATTAATAACCACTCGAGACATACAAGTTAAAGATACTAATTTGGAAATGGAACGAGTGAGCTGGCCGTTAGCCGTTCGGACATCGGCCACGCGGACTCGTGCATCCTGACCCTTGTACACCTTGATGATGCGGCCCAGCCGCCAGGACGTGGAAGGAAGATTGTCGTCACGAACAACCACCAGGTCGTGGGGTTGTAGGTTGAGCTGCGGAGTCTTCCACTTTGTGCGACGCGCAAGCTCATGCAAATATTCCGTTTTCCACCGGTGGCAGAAATGCTGGGCGAGGGCCTGGACACGTCTCCATATGTTGAGAATGGAGAGCGGATTGTCGAGGGCTTCGGGCTCGGCAGGAGCGAGCAGAGGGCCGCCTGCTAGGAAGTGGCCAGGAGTTATTGCCTCCATAACGTTGGGATCCTCAGATTGAGGATGAAGTGGGCGAGAATTGAGGCACGCTTCAATTTTGCTCAGGAGAGTTGAGAACTCTTCAAAGGTAAATTTGGACATTGGGGCGACTTTGCGCAGATTGGGTACGAGAGCGTCGAGCATATCTGCGACGAGTGTAGCTCCGCAGAGTTCGAGTCGAGGCAGCGATATCGTTTTAATGGGCGCTACTCTTGTTTTGGAGTACAGTAGCGATATGAACTATGTCGCCGATTTGAACACGGGCGTAGATGACTCCGGCGTACGCTTTTTCGGAAGCGTCCGAAAAGGCGTGAAGATCCACTGTGCAGTCGGGGGTGAACCGAATCCACCTGGGAATTCGAATCGTGGCAATATGGTGATAATTCTGAAGGAAACTCAACCATGTTTGCTGCGTCAGTGCGGGAAGTTGGTCATCCCAGTCAATCTTGTCTAGCCAGACTTGTTGGATCAGCATTTTCGCGGCAACGATGATAGGTGCCAGCCAACCGGCTGGATCGAACAGCTTCGCGATGAGAGACAGCACTTCTCGTTTGGTGTACGTTGGCTGTATGTCAATCGCCTGTGTGTCGAAGTAGAAGTCATCGCTGGTGGCATTCCAACGAATGCCGAGCATCTTTGCGGTGCTGTTGTCCTCGAACTTCAAGAACTCAGCGTTGAGCAAATGGGATCCAGGCAAGTCGTCCAAAATGTGTTTGTCGTTGGCTGTCCATTTCCGCAGCGAGAAGCCTGCAGTATTCAACGCCTCTGACAGTTCATCGCGCATTTGAGTGGCCATGGCAAGGTTGTGAGAGCCAGCCAAAACGTCATCAACGTACATCGAATGTCGCAAAATGTGGGCCGCAAGCGGAAACTGTTGTTGAGTGTCGTCCGCTAGCTGGAGAAGAGTGCGTATCGCTAAGAAGGGGGCGCAGTTCACGCCAAATGTTACCGTTTGTAACTCATAGTCCCTAACTTGGGAGCTATTCGAATCTCGGAATAGAATTCGTTGGTAGGGGGTATGTTTTGGGTCGACGAGGATCTGGCGGTACATTTTCTGTATGTCACCGCTAAAAACATACCGATAAAAGCGCCATCTTAACATTAAGAATGTTAAGTCTGCTTGTAGAACAGGGCCTGCGTGTAACACATCGTTCAAACTGAGCCCACTTGTGGTGGGGCAGGATGCGTTGAACACGACTCTGACCTTGGTGGACGTGCTGTCCGGTTTTATAACCGCGTGATGTGGCAAATAATAGTGCTCAGCATCGGGTTGTGGGGGGGCTACGGCCGTCATATGACCTAAATCAAGATATTCTTGAACTACATCGTCATATTGCCTTTTGAGGTCATGATTCTTGACTAACCTTGCTTCTGAGCGAAGGTATTGCTGGTGGGCGATGTGCCGTGAATATCCTAGCGAGTGTTGGTTTACGGCTTCGCTTTTGAATGGCAACGTAACGATGTAGCGGCCGTCAGGGCTCCTACGAGTTGTTTTTACGAAATTCTCTTCGCAAAACTTTTCGGAGGGGGATAAGTGACGAGTTTTGGGAAGTTCCTCCACCACCCAAAAACGTTCGAACTGTTGTTCGATGGTGACTTCATTGAAGAAGGCCACCCTTATGTCGGGGCTATCTGATTGTAGCAGGGGGACTGGTCCGGTGATTATCCAGCCGAACACAGTCTGTTGTGCTAGAAGTGAACCTAGCACATTGCGGCGAATACCGTCAAGTATGATCGCCGGAAAGAGATCGGCTCCAATGAGAACGTCAACTTGTTGACTTTTGACAAAGTTGACGTCTGCGAGCTCGATGTTACGAGGGAGGCTGCGTAGCAGCGCGCTATCGAACGAGTGGGCGGGCAGTCTGCCCGTGATTTGCGACAGCACTAGCGCTGTGGCATGAATCTGAAACGAGGGGTCGCGTGGCGACTTGAGCATAAACTCACAAGATTTTGAAACCTTTGCGGAAATGGTTTCGTTGAGGCCAGAAACCGTTGCTTTCACTGGCCGCATGGGGATTTTGAGCATCTTCTGAACGTGGTCAGAGATGAAGGATACTTCGGATCCTGGATCGATGAGGGCACGAGCGGCATAGCAAGTACCGTCGTGGAATATAGTGACCGTAGCGGTTCCTAATAGAACTGGCTTCGGTGCGGCAGCGAAGCAAACTTGATGGTTATCTGGCTGATTTCGATCAGTGGACTGTATTTGTTGTTGACTGATTTGGGCGGCGTTGGCCGACGTGGAGGGCCCGGTAAAGGGGGGTGCTCGCGCGTTAAGTGGGTTGTTATGGGGCTGATTGGGTTGCAATGCAGCGTTTCTACTTGTCAGAGACTTTGGTTGCTTAGTAGACGGACGCGACGCTGCGTTAGCTAAGGGTCGGTTCTGCGCTTGATCGCGATGCAGCAACGTATGGTGTCGCGCCTGACATGTCGCGCAGTTGTATTTGCTGGGGCATCGCTGTATCTGATGCGCTTGCGCGAGACAATTCAGACAAAGGCGCAACTTCTTCACTACCTCTAGACGTTTACCGGAAGTCATTTCCAAAAATTGCGGACAGACTCGAATTGTGTGGTGCTCTGAGCACAACTGACATACGGTCGATGCCACATTCAGCTGGAATGTGTTAACGCGTTTTGTCGAGGGAGTCACCTGCTGTGGAGCGGGTGACGCGCGAGTTTTGCTTGCGGGTGCGCCTTTGATATCGTGCATCGATTCCAGCGTTTCAAACCGATGTGTCAAGAAAGCGTTGAGATCGGACCATTTTGGAATTGCAAATTTATTTGAGATAGATTGTTCCCAAAGTGACAGGGTGGCTTCCGGAAGCCGAGTAGAGCACAGAAAAACTATAATCGCGTCCCAGTGTGAAGTGTCGACGCCTTGGAGCGCCAACGCGGCGAGAATATTGTTAATTTCCCGCTGTAGATTTTTGATTTCGTGACCGGTTTCCCGAGTAATCGTCGCGAGACCAAAGAGATTTTTCAGCAGTGTGTTAACGAGGACGCGTTTATTTTCATATCTTTCTGATAAATTTTGCCACGCTTGCTCGAATCCGTCATTCGTCAAAGGAGACTTTTGTACGATTTCCTTTGCTTCTCCCTTTGTCTTTTGATTCAAATGAAACAATTTTTCAACCGGGCTGAGACGCGAGTTGTTAGTGTATAGGGCCGTGAACATGTCACGGAAGGAGGGCCATGACAGATAGTCGCCTTTAAAAATGTCTGTATCGCATGGAGGCAAGCTAATGTTATACCCGGTGGGCGGTAGTTCGGCCGGTTTCGCGAGTAATGCTGGGGAATCGGACCGATGCTCACGGGTTCGCGAATCAGCTAAAGCGTTAATTACTCCGGCGCATTGTAGATACATGTCGTAGCACTTGCGACGTTTTTGTTTGATCATCTCGAGATTCGTCGCTAACTCATCATCGTCTTTCATCTTCGCTAAGAGGCTGTCGTACGTGCTCTTAATGAGGGTCCATTGAGACTTGATTTCATCTCTTTGGAGATCAAGCGTGTAAATGGTGTGAGTATCAGCCGGCATTTCAGCGAACTCTAAACTGAACTCGACCAAGCTGTCAGCCAGACGTATGAACGTATCTAGAAGCGTCATTGTGGGTGCGTTAGGGTGATTACAACTTTGGCCAAAGAATACACGATATGACCTTTCGTTGGTACAGAGAACGCAGGGGCTAAACTAGCTTACACTAATAAAATAGGCTAATAAAGAAATAAAACACCTTAATATATTTATTCCTACCAAGAATTTTTTATTAGTATTTTGACAACGTAATTTTGTTTCTTGTCCACGGTGCAAAAACTGTTGATTTTCTTGGCACGTTAAACGATGCTGCTGCGGTGGTTTGCTCAAAGTGTATTCTAAGCAAACAGGTTTCGAGCGCACGATTGACGACTTTTTTCGCTGAGTAGGTGAGTAAGTATGTCGCCTGTTCTGCTGCAAGCACGGTACAGTGCGCTATTTGAAAATTTTAAAGGTTGACGTCAATAGGACAAGTACGAATTTTATAAGAAAAAACGCGCCGCTTTTAGCGTATCACGCGGAGAGAGCGATCACTGTTGAACGAAAAAACAAAAAACGTGTTGCTTGCTTGGCTGCAAGCTGAGAGCGTGTCTATGTGAGAGCACGTAAACCAAACAAACCAGCAAAAGGTGGTGGTTTTTTGGTTTCTAAGTGAACCGCGCAGAAGAGCGTAAGCTGCGAGCGTGTCTGTGGAGAGCACGAAAACCAAACCAGCCAGCAAAAGGTGGTGGTTTTTTGGTTTCTAATAGAAGAGCGCAAAACAAATCGAGAGCGAGCTGCAATTATGTATTCGTCGGAGAATAAATAATTGCAACACGTGCCGGTCAATACAAGTATGTAACCGGGTTCACGGTCACTTATCCTATGTATATATAAGTGAACAAATTCTAAGGTTTTGGAGCACCGTTACCCCGAAGCTAATTCTCCCGTTAGCTTCGCGTGTACACGGGGTATTTATGTAGGTATATACTTGCTTATTTAATTTATTTATCGTATTTACAGCGATATTCAATCAAATATATTTAAAACTTGACCTTTGTTCAATTAAACGAAATTAAGCAACTTACCTTTTTTCTTTCAAAAAAGGGGGGCAACGATGTCGTGGAGTTGACGCTGGAGCTCGATCCGGCTCGAAGGACCAAATGTTTATTGTAGCAAAGTCAAGTTGCAAATTCAGTTTTTTTTGGTTTTATTTTATCACTTATTAATATACAAATTACAATAGTGTTTGCTTGCTAGATATAAGTTTTAAGTTCTAAGATTTAAGTTTTAGGTAGGTAGGTAGGTAGGAGGTGGCGCCCACCACCGCTCTCGATAGTGGGCAACAATTAAGGCTAATGAGCCTCGTTTTGATCCACCTAAAAACGCGTGAGAGAAAAATATCCATGTAGGTTGGGAAGTAGGTGTTATACCCAGCCCGCCAGGTTGAGGAACCTGAGCAGTTGTCTGGGATGGAGACTGGCGACTTCCTCCAGTCCAGTGAAGGCGATTTTACCCCAGGTATTGAGTCTGGCACGCATGAGTGCCGGGCATTCACATAGTAGGTGGGAGACCGTTTCCTTCTGAGAAGTGTCTCCGCAGCTACGGCAGAATGTGTTGTGGGTCAGGCCCAGACGCTCCGCGTGATCACCGATCGCCCAGTGGCCAGTGATCACCCCGACAAGCCTGGCTATGTCCGTTCGGCTCCTGTTAATGAGCCATTTCGTCCTGGCCTTGTCATACGATGGCCATGACGTCCTGGCAATGCGACAGGATTGTAGATCTCTCCATCTGTCGTTGGCTTTATCGCGGAATACGCGGTATAGTTCTCCTTTTAGAGTATTCAATGACTTGTACATTGGGATGGCATTATCCGGTGGCATAGCGGCTCCCCGCCTAGCGAGTTCATCCGCCATTTCATTCCCGTGGATACCACGGTGTCCAGGGACCCAGAGTAGTTTGACCTCCGCGTGACGACAGAGGTTGTTTAGATCCATGCGGCACTCTTGCACCGCCTTGGAATACGTTGTGGTGGCCAGCAAGGAGAGAATAGCTGCCTGACTGTCTGTGGCTATGCTTAATCTCCCGTTGGTTGTTCGCGCTTCCGCTAGTCTCCTACAGGCCCCCCTTATGCCTGCTACTTCCGCCTGGAAAACACTGGCATAGTCTGGAAGTTTCAGGGATATCTCCGTGGGTGGTTTTTGCGAGTATACGCCAGCCCCCACTCCGATGTCCATTTTGGAGCCGTCGGTGTAGACAATGACGTCGCAGTTGTCGGTAAAGTGTTCCGCCCGCCTTTTCCATGCGGATCTGGAAGGAATTTCGGCCTCGAAGCGCCTGTCGAAGTCGGTAGTCTTTACGAGGTAGTCTGTGCTGTGGTTTTCCGGCGAGCTGAGAATCAGATCCAGTCCGTTCCCGTGACCATAATGTCTGGGACTCCAGTTGCCCGATTCCCTTAGTCGCAGGGCAGCGGTGGTTGATGCAAGCTTTAGATGTAGATCTATTGGGAGGATATTCAGGATTGCGTTCAGAGCTTCTGTTGGACAGGTCCTCAGAGCTCCTGTAGCCCCAACACACGCCGTGCGCTGTACCCTCCCCAGGCGTATGGAGTGAGACTTCTTGCTCGAAGCCGTCCACCAAACCAGTGATCCATATGACAGGATTGGCCTGATGATAGCAGTGTAGTAGTGTAAGTTTGGGTTTCAGTCCCCATTTCTTACCGAAAGTTCTGCAGCAGGAGTAGTAGGCAACGCTCGCCTTCTTGATCTTCTGTTCTATGTTTCTTCCCCAATTTAGTTTGGAGTCTAGTATTATGCCTAGGTATTTCGCCTGCATCGAAAGTTGGAGCTCCTGTCCGTGGAGCTTCGGCGGCTTAAATGGTTGAGGTTTATATCTGTTTGTGAAGAGTACTAGCTCCGTTTTGGAAGGATTTACTCCTAGCCCTCGCGGAGTAGCCCATGCAGCAATTGTGCAGAGGGCTCTTTCCGTAACGGAGCTTAAGGTCGATGTGCAGAAGCCGGAGACCAATATTACCAGATCATCGGCGTATGCCACGGCTTTGATTCCCGCTTTGTCCAGCTGTTCTAAAAGCGGGTTCATCACCAGAATCCATAGCAGCGGTGAGATTACCCCTCCTTGGGGCGTGCCTCTGCTAGCATACCTGACGATACTACTGTTCGCCAGTGTGGCATGGATCTCTCTTGTATGCAGCATTACAAGAATCCATCTTACAAGAATTTCTTCGGCTCCTAGATCCCTAAGTGCCTCCCGAATGGCAGAAGATTTAACGTTGTTGAAAGCTCCTTCTATGTCAAGGAAGGTCCCCAACGTGTATTGTTTGTAATAGAGTGAGCGCTCTATGTAGGTCACCACCTTGTATAAGGCAGAATCCGTAGATCTTCCCTTGATGTACGCATGCTGTGAATGGGATATTTTGTCGCATAGTTTTTTTCTCAGATTGTCGTCCAGAATGCGTTCTAGTGCTTTTAGAAGGAAGGAAGTGAGAGAAATTGGCCTAAAGTCCTTCGCTGACTCGTGGCCCCGTTTCCCCACTTTTGGTATGAAAACAACCTTGACTCTCCTCCATGTGTCTGGTACATGGCCCAGCTCTACACTGGATCTGAAGAGCCTGGTTAGGAAGGGGATTACTAAGACCTCCGTTTTTTGCAGCATCACCGGCCAGATACCGTCTGGTCCAGGGGACTTAAAGGGGTCGAACGAATTGACAGCCCATTTTATCCTGTCCGTCGAGATGATGTCTTCTATCATCTTAATGTCAGGTTGGCTGATGTTGCTGGCTATATCACTCGTAACCGTTGTCCTGGTGTCAAACTCAGAGCAACCTGGAAAGTGAGTTCTGGTGAGTACTTCCAGGGATTCAGATGCCGAGCTAGTCCACGACCCATCTTCCCTTCTCACCACAGAAGGGCAGGAGTGGTCCTTGGACAGCAGTTTGCTGAGTCTTGCAGACTCCTTGGTATTTTCGATGTTGCCGCAGTAGGTTTTCCAAGCCGTGGATTTAGCCTTCCTGAGGGCTTTTTTGTACATTCTCCGACAATCCTGGTAGGGGTTCCAGTAATTGTGCTTGTAGCAGATGTTGAAGAGAGCTCTGGTCATTTTCCTCAAGACCTTTAGCTCTTCGGTCCACCAGGGAGGGAAGGATTTCTTGCCGTGGCTCAGAGGACACGAACAGTGTAACGCTGTCTCCATGGCACCTTCGAACTCCGAGGCGAGTTTGTTCAGAAGCTCAGCTGACTCAGCGTACGCTAAAGGGATACTTCTCAATCGAGACTCAAGAACTCTTGAGAATTTTGCCCAGTCTGTTTTCCTAACATTTCTATGGGGCTGATGGGCAGGGGAATCGAAATCCACGTTGAAGAGTATCCAGCAGTGATCGGAATATGATATTCTACTGGATACCCTCCAGTTCGTGACCTCACAGGAAAGATTCCTGGTAGATAGAGTTACATCAATAACCTCCTCCCACCCCGGAAAAGTGGTGGAGTTATACATAATAAAATCAAAAAGTGACTCACCTCTCTCGTTTGTTGTGTTGCTCTCCCAAATGTGGTGCCTGGCATTTGCGTCGGAGCCCAGCAGTACTTTCCAGCCGCGCCTTGCTGCTGTAGAGAACAGGTTTGACACCTCAGTCGGTGGGGCGCTGAGGTCGTGCGCCATGTAAGCTGAGGAGATAATAAGATGGTTAGTATTGTTCTCAAGAGCGACAACAGTCAGGTCATTGGAACAAAGTTCAGGGCACAGATATGCTTTTATGCTGTTCCTAAGCAGGATGCATGATCGGGGCTTACCTGGAAGTTTGTGGTAGAACAGGGTGAAGTCTTTGTGCCGAAGTCCAACTACCTCGGATCCTCTCACCCATGGCTCTTGTATGATGCCTACGTCGACGTTCTCCTCCCTTAGGAGAACTAGCAGGTTATCTGTGGCGCATCTCGAGTGCTGCAGGTTAATCTGCACGACTCTTAGCATCTCGAGGAAGGGTCGTCCACGATCCGCAGCTCCTCCAGCTGCTTTCCGACTTCTTCTGGCTCAGCCAGATCGCCTTCGGGATCAGTGGCGCGGAAAATTTTTACCTTGGCATGCCGGATGCCAAACTTCATTCTTAAGCCAGCTTGCTCAAGAGGAGGTACGCTTTCCTCGGTGATTAGGAGGAGAAGTGACTGGCTGTTCTTGTGTGGATCCTCCACCTTAATAACAGCCCAGTCGTCAGTTGGAATGGTGGGGTTTTGGATGGCCAGGCACTTCAGAAGCTTCTGAGCGTCTAGCTTCATCACTGGCAGCCAAATGCGAGCACGGGGTCTTCTTGGGATCTCCCTGGCTGGAATGAGCTTGAGCTTCAAGCCTTCCCAATGACCGCTGACCTCAGCAACCATCTTTCCAAGGAGATCTTTAGAGAACCCATTCTCACACTCGATCACCCTGTAGCCCCGTATGGTTTTGCTGGAGTCGAAAGAGGGAACCTCTTTACCTTCTAGCACCCATTCCATCACCAACTCGGAGAGCTTCGACTCGATGCTCGCCCAGCGGTCACAGACGGGTGCCGGCTTGTTGGTGAGCTCATCAACAAGCGCAAGGCGGAGGTGTTCCCTCGCCGCGTCCAGAAAGGATTTCTCCGCAGTTTTGCTGCAGGATGGACCTGAGTCAGCCGGCTGGTTGCTAGCCTTAGCAACCCTGTTCTTCTTGATCGGCTGACCCGGCAGGACGTCGTCTGATGACCGTACCCGCTTTGTGGTCTTCACCACTGCAGACTTTTCTTCCAGGTTTTTGCGGTACTCTTCCACAACCGCCTGGTATTTCGCCTTGTCCTCCCTGTCACGTTCATGAGGCTTACCAGCCTCCTCGTTCTTGGCGATCTTGCCGAGGATGAAGAGGGCCTTCTGGTAGTTCTGCCTCATGATTGTGCCCGTGGACTTGGTTTTCTTCAGAGTGCCACTGTGGCTGGCGGCACTCGGTAGTTTTTGGTCTGCAGCAGTGGATACAGTGCTATGTCTGGCACTGACCACTGCTGCCGGAGGGGCAGTTGACTCCTGGCTGGAGGCAAGCAGCTCATCTTCGCTGCACTTCTCCACGGAGCCACCGTCCCGGTCTCCCCCTGTCATCGTTTTTGTTTTGTTTGTTTGTTTGTCTTTGTTCATGTTGTTCCCACGAGTATGGTCGGAAAGGGTGGACCATCCCGGCAGAGCCGCCTTACCGGGACTAGGCACTGAATACTACCGACCTTGCCTGGGCATCGGTAGGGACCGTTAGCTGCTGACCCGTTTAACCACCCGTCAGCCATGCAGGCACTCGGCACCTTAACACCTTTGCCTTGGGTGGAGGTGGTTAGGATGGGATGTGGATGGATTCTGGGTAAGGGGAAAAGGGACTGGGAGGCGTCGCTTCTGTCAGCCCGTTTCATCTGAAACGGTTTCCAGGGGGCACCACGAGGAGGGAGAAGTCGACTTGTTTGCTCGTGAAAGATACGGAGGGTCGTCAGGACCCGTTATCCCCCAATCACGAACAAACCATACCCCCCTTAAGTCGGATTTAAGTTTTACGATGTTAAGTTTTTTGCTTGCGCACTGCGTGGTTCACGGCCAAAAAGTAAGAAGTAAGTGAAGTTGTCGACTCCGACCACCAAGGCTGGAGCCGAAGAGCTCGCAGTCAAGCTTTAAGCTTGCTTCTCCTGAGCAACCGAAGTCCGCGCTCTGAGAGGACACGGCTTCGGACGATCAGGAGAGGCAGCCTGGCGAGCGGTTTGCTTTGGCGTTTGGTGTAAACTATTTGCTTACTATCTTCCTCCCCAACATTATCTCTTCTTGAACACCTGTTGAATTATTTTGATGCTATACACTTGCTTGTATCTGAGACTGGCTTTATTTTTTCTGATGTTGTCTCATGATGGCGATAATGTTGATGGTGCTATTGATTGTTACAAAGCCTTGGTGAATGTTTTATGCAAGCAATCGTGTGGTTTAAATGTCATACATTTTAATGCAAGAAGCTTGAATGGTTTGAAATTGGACTATGCTAGATATATTTTTGAGGGTTCGGCTGTGGATGTTGTTTGTGTCTCGGAAACGTGGTTCAAAAGTGAGGTGTCTGATTTGTTGTATAACTTTGATGGCTATAAGCTTTACCGCAATGACAGATGTGTTAAAAGGGGTGGTGGCGTTGCCATTTACTGTAAGCGTACTCTTAACTCTAAACTTATTGATAAAGGAAATAGCTCTTGTGAGTTCCTAAATGTAGCAATATATGATAATAGTATAAAAATTCTTGTCTCGTGTGTTTATAATCCTCGGCGTAGTCAAAGTGTAGAACCGTTTTTTACTGACCTCTCTGGTAAACTTATTGACTACGATTATCTTGTTGTGTGTGGTGATGTTAACGTTAATTTGTTAGTTAGTGATTCTGTAACTGAAAATTTTTTGTATTATGTCTCAATGTGTGGCTTAAGTATCATCAACTCTGACATACCTACTAGGTATGCACCTGCTTGTGAACCTAGCTTACTTGACGTTTGTCTTATATCTGATAGTTCCATTCTTTTACATTACGACCAATTGACCTTCATATCTGACCACGATCTTTTATTCTTTAGTCTTAATATATCTTTATGCAGAAATCAAGTACATAATTTTTCTTATTTTGATTTCAATGCAATTAATTATGAGTCATTATATGGGGAATTATCAGCAATATGTTGGAATGACGTCTGGTTCTATGAAACAGTTGATGACAAACTCAATGACTTCATGACAAAATTAAATACTGCTTTTTTCAATCATGTTCCACTGCGATCAGTTCGAGTATCAAACAGAGGATGCCCCTGGTTTACTGATAGTGTCTTAGTGGCCATAAAAAAAAGGAATAAACTTCACTCTAAATGGAAAAAAAGTAGGGCAGCTCAGGCGTGGGAAGAATATAGAAGTGCTCGCAATACAGCAACAATGTTATTAAGAAAAAAAAAGAAAAAAAGAAGTATTTTAGCTCAAAGCTTAATCACAATTTGAGTTCTAAGCAGCTATGGAAAAATATAAAGAAGCTAAGAATTGTTGACAAAGTCGAGGAAGAATGTGATTTGGATTCGGATGTACTCAATGAAATATTTTTGTCTAATGTTAGCTATAGTCCCTATAGTGGCATTCTTGATAGAAATGAATTATCTGAAACGTCAGGTATATCATCCATTTCTCCGTTTGTATTTTCTTCTGTTAATGAAAGTGATGTAGCTAATAATGTATATAAAATAACCTCTAATGCGGTGGGGGTTGATGGATTATCTATTAGGTTTGTTAAGGTAGTGTTACCGTACATTATAGCTCCCCTAACTCACATCATGAATCATTGCCTGACATGCTCGAGATTTCCTAGTTTGTGGAAAACAGCCACAATAATCCCTATTGCTAAATCCGCATCTGCGTCGCACCCTACTGACTTTAGGCCTATAAGTATTCTGCCTGCTTTGGGAAAAATCCTTGAAAGGATCATGTATTTTCAAATATCTACTTATTTGAATTTAAACAAATTGTTATCTCCACTGCAATCGGGCTTCCGAACTGGCCATAGTTGTGCGACCGCTCTATTGAAAATTACTGATGATGTTAGAATATTTTATGACCAAGATGATCTGACACTACTTTGCCTGATTGATTTTTCTAAGGCTTTTGACTCTGTAGATCATACTCTGCTGTGTAAAAAGCTAAGTAGTCATTTTTATTTTAGTAGTAGTGCAGTTAATTTGCTTTGGTGTTACCTCGAAGGAAGAATGCAGCGTGTGAAAATTGGAAGTAAACTGTCCTCGTTTAAATTAGTCACCAAAGGAGTCCCTCAAGGGTCAATTTTGGGTCCTCTATTGTTTTCAATGTTTATTAACGATGTCTTCTCAGTTTGTAAACATGCCTCGATACATGCTTACGCTGATGATATACAGATCTATTTATCCAGTCCTATTAGTCTTGTTGAGGATTTGTGCTGTAAACTCAATTGTGATTTGTCCTCACTTAACACTTGGGCTGCTTCCAATCTGCTACGCATTAATCCTACCAAATCAAAAGTACTTCCTATTATAAGAAGGAATTCTTGTTTTGATTACATCCCGCCTTTGATCATTGGCGCTACTCAGTTGGAGTTTGTGAGCAAGGTAAAAAATCTTGGATTCATACTCAACTCCAAATTTACATGTACGGACCATATTAATGCTACTGTTGGGAAAATTTATGGGATTTTGCGATGCTTGCGGTCGTCTGCCAACTACACTCCTCTTGAGACCAGACGCAGACTCGTCAAACAGTTGATTATGCCTCATGTAACGTTTCTGGGTATTGTGTACAGCCATCTCGATTCGCAATCTCAGCATAAGCTTCTTGTAGCATTTAACAATGCTGCTAGGTACGTTTATGCTGTCCGACGTTTCGAGCATATTTCGCTTGTAAGCAAAGGTATTCTAGGGTGTGGATTACCGGAATATCAAAGTATCCAAAACATTATGTTTTTACATAAGCTTGTCCATACCCAGAACCCCCAGTACTTATATGAGAAGCTGAGATATCTTCGGTCTGCAAGAGCTTTAAGTTTTATAGTTCCGAGGTACAACTTTCTCAATAGTAGCAGGTTCTTTTTCATTAGCACCATCAGACTCTGGAATTCGCTACCGTTGCATTTGCGACGGATTTCGTTGACCGCCCGTTTCAAGCAAGCAATTGTTGTGTATTTTTCTAATAGTTAAATATGTGTTCGAATCTATTGTATAATCTATATTCCTGTCTTCTTTTCATTTTAAAAATTTTCACTAGACTCTATTCTATCTTTAGGTTTTAAGTTTAATAACGAAAAATTTTAGCATTTATGTGTTTATCATTTTACTTAATCATGGAAAATGTTACCTTTTATGTTGTTATTATAAGCAATTACTATGTTTGTTACCAAATTTAATTTATATGAATTGTTATTCTTAGTTTTAAGTAATTTATTATTCTGATTATGTGTTATTTTTATTATTTAAATTTTTTTTTGTTTCATGTTTGTATATTATTTCGTGGAGCACTATTAAAGACTCATGTCTTAGTGTGTAATTATAAATTTAATAAATTGAATTGAATTGAATTGAATTGAATTGAGTTGGGACGCTGCTATAAGGTCAAAATTTGCCATTGTTTGATTTTCTATTTTGATTTCTCTATTTTTGTCAATTTCTTCTTTTGTTCCTATATCTTCTGAGTCGGTTTCAGAATCAGTTTCAGAATCTGTTTTGGGATCGGTTAAATATTAAAGTGTTAAATATTCACGAATGTCCTTAGTTATTCGTTCATATTTTTCTTTTAATGATGGCAAGTCTGATATTGATGCCTCTTTACTTATTTCTAACCACGCGTTTTGAATTTGTTTTTCAGCAGTTAGTATGTATTTCTCACTATAGTTTCTAGCTGGATTTTTTTTTAAGTTTTTATGTAGTTTTGCGAGAAAATCCATATATGCTTGTATAATGTTAAAATTTTGTAGAATAAGTATTAAGTTTACGCATAACCTCCTCTGTCTTAATTAAAACTTCTACATGTGTAGCGCTTATGTGTTGGTCAATTTTTTGGGCTTTTACTTTAGCCTCACATATGAAACAATACTTGAAAATTTTTTTTTTGTATATGGAGTAAAGTCCTTATTTTTTTAAACATTGCTTATGTGCTTTAGTGCTTGTTCTCTTATGTATTTCTTATAATAACTGTTTAACTTAAATAATAATATTACTATCAAACATATGCAATTAAAATATATTATTTATCCTAAGCTATCAATGTTTCCTGCGCTCACTGATGCGGCTGTAGCTGCAGCGTTATTATTATTTATTATTTCCTCCTTTGTCGGTGTTGACCCCATCTTTCCAGCCTCTTTGTTTTAGTTTCTGGAGTTGCTGTATTAGGCTTCGCTTTTGTTTTCCTTCGCTTATGTTGATGACCCTTTGAAGGTCTGCACATTCCCTTTGAAATCTTCTTTCTCTGCCTCCCCTTTTTTTGACTTCGGTTTCTGAGCTATTTTCTCTCTGAAGTCTGCTCTATCTTTTTTTATTTTCGCTTGTCTCCTTCTGTAGACATCTAGGCTTATTGGTTTGGGCCTTGCTGATAGTGGTGTTGCTATGTATATTGGGCTTGTTTCGTCAATTGGTCCCGGCTCGTACTCTTCCGTTTCTAGATACTGTTGCCATTTCTTAAATATTTTATCAATGTCCTGTTCGGATGGTTCAGCGTCCAGAATATCGTTGGAG
Organism: Myopa testacea; assembly: GCA_949629155.1. Classification (NCBI taxonomy): domain Eukaryota; kingdom Metazoa; phylum Arthropoda; class Insecta; order Diptera; family Conopidae; genus Myopa; species Myopa testacea. The sequence goes on from OX451347.1 coordinate 16,546,313, forward strand.
TTGGCAGGATCGCCATGTGATGTTTTGTTGTGTTCTTGATTGGGAATTGTGTATGGAGAGTTCTGCGAGGATATAATGATTAAGAATGGTCGTCGATTAAAAGGAAGCGTAAGTACTTACTGAGCTCTTCAGCCGAATATTTACATGCGCCATTCTTTTGGTCGCACGACTTTTAACTGAGCTCTTAAAGGAGCCGATGAGTTCTAAGCTCTATATCAGAGCCGAAAGGAAAGAATATCGAGGTGTCTCAGTTTGATTCAGAATTGATATTGATTTTATTTGCAATGATTCGCTTATTTATACATTATCTCTTACATGCTAAGAAATACAAATCGCTTATAGTGCTAATTTACAATCATTGCTTTGATGACCTAGTCATAGTGAATGTGATCCCTGCAAGTATGTCGAGTCGCTGCTTGCTTGGGTCACAGCACGCGTCAACGTAATGCAACCAGATCGACAACAACAACACGTGCCCTAGTTTTCGCGATTGCTGTAGGTAAGCAAGTTCGCACGGTCAGCAATTAATGCTTACCAGGTGTCGCCAACCTTGGCGCACTACAATAGACTAATTTCACACATATATAAAGTAGCTTTTTGACATTACCTGCAGTTTGCCGTTCCTTTTTACAATGAAGATGAAATTCAACTGAACTGTGGGTATGTACCTAGCATTCTTCGCTGAGGTTTTCGAGCAAACTAGTTTTCGAACATAAGAATCAGAGATGCAAAAAGCGACAAACTGCAGGCAGAGCAATAAACAAAAAATCCCACAATATGAATTGTTCATATCCACAACAAATTTATTACTAAAATGATAAATCGGCAAGTTGTTTCCAAAATTCCTGACACCTGACATCATCAATTAACCGCACTGTGAAACTCATTGTTATTTATTTTATTTATGTACTTATTTGTTTATTAAAAGTAATAATACAATAAATCTTTTATAGTAACATTAACAATTTTAAGAAGGTAATAGTAATTACAAAAATTAAGTAATTAAATTGATATTAATAACATAAATTGATAATAAAAACATAATTAAATTAAAAAACAAGGACTGTGGAGGAGAAGATAGAAATGAGTAGAAGTAGAAGAACAGAGGAGTTAAGAATGGGCAGCAAAGGAGAAGGGATTTGACTAACTGCATCGTAAGGAAGCGGACTACCAATAGGCTAAACCAGTGGTGGCCAAAACTTATACAATCATATTTTGTGCATGTGTAGCGTTGCGAGAGGTTGTTTTGCGGAAAAATTCTCTCTGCGCGGTACACTGGTAAGATTGTTGTTTGGCGGTTGTTAAACTTTAAATCATGCAAATGATTTTGCAATGAAATTGAGTTTCTCAATCTATTCTACTATTTCTCAATCTATTCCTAATTCAGATTTTGAAATATATTTTTTAATAGCAGACTTTAACTGAATTGTGAAATATTAATTGTGACCTTTCTTCATTAATAACCTTATAATCTAAATCACACGTCCTATAGTGTCTCTTTACAAAAAATTTAGATGCGCGTCCCACCTTTTTATTACAAATCATACATTGCGGTTCGCCTAAAAAATTTTCAAAGAAAAAAATAGTAATTCTCCCATTCTTTATGCCCCGTCTGACCGTCGACTGACTCACTTGATACGAACGATCGCTAGTGTCGGTGGGAAAACCCGACGACTTTTGTCGTGTACATGTGAATAGCCGTGAGAAAAAATTAGCACGCGTGCCTATGGAGTGGCCAGCACTGGCCTAAACCTATCCACCCAGATGTCTCCCTTACACATCGTGGCAAGGCATTTCATAGCCTAATGGCAGCAATAAAAATAGACGTGACGAAATTAAGGATCCGCAACGAGGAATTATAAGTACCCGACTTCTCGTGGATCTACAAAAGTGTAATTTATAAAATAAATACTGCGGAGTCCTATTAGACAATAGGCTGAAGAGTTACGTGCAGACTCTGGCTTTGTGGTAGCTAATCAAATCACAGCCAAGTAGAGCGGTGTGATACCCGCATAAGAGGTCAAACTTATGCAGGCCGAAAACATATCTAGTAATACAATTAAAAGCAACGCATAGTTTTAACTGCGAAGAGGAGTCTAGCACAGCATACACAATGTTTGAATAGTCTAATGGCATGAAGAGTTGTAATGCAATCAGACGACGAATTCTAGAGGGAGTTGCACTTGCAATTTTCTTCAGATTACGTAATGAACTGTATATTTTTTTTAACTACACTATTTATTATGCTCAATGCATGAGAGGGTAGAATTTATACAAAAACCGAAAAAATAATTTTTGTCACTCACTGTCAGCCTCGTCCTGAAAACCAATTAAACGCTTTAATTCTGTGTAAAGACATTCATGGACTACTCTATCAAATGCCTTAGAAAAATCTAGCAAACAAATCAAGGTCAACAGACCATTATTATAACAAGGTCTAATACTTTGACCATTGCAGTAGTACAGCTATGTCCAGAACGAAATCCAGATTGGAGTGGAGACAAATACTTAGCCACCATAAGATTGTTTGATATTTGCTGAGCCATCAGTTTCTCAGAGACTTTGCTTAACAGCGATAAAATACTTATGGGCCTAAACTTTAGGCCCTAAAGTCACTAGCCACTACGGTATTCGACTTCTCAGGTACAGGAATCACAATAGCAGTTTTCCACAGACTGGGAAAGGTTGAAGAAAGAAAGCATTGGTTTATAATATGGGACAACGGCGTAATGATATGCGGCAGTAAAATCTTTATAAATCTAATAGAAAGACCATCTTCGCCAACGGCATTAGATGTGATATCTCTGACACGATAACCAACATCAAGCTCAGTGACCGGAAGAAATCTAAAAGTACGCTTATCACACAACGCAGAAATTGAGGTATGGCCAGGATTTGTTGGAGTAATACCAAAGAAATGGGAACTTAATTGTTCAGGGTCTAAACGGCATTCCATGTCACCTTTACTGCGAACTCCAAGATTTCGTATATTGACCCACAAGCTTAGTGTTAAGCTTTGAGGAAAAATTATGTGCTTTAGATGACCTGCATACTTGAACAGCTTTATTTCGAGTCCTTTTAAAGTTGTCCCAATTTAGAGATGTAAGCTTCTACGCCAATTTAATGGCATTAAGGACAACAGGATTAATCCAAGGTCTAATTGCACTTACACTTTTAACAGTTTTTAGAGGGACGTACGAGTTAAAAAGATGCATAATACGATCAGAAAGGGAATTTATGTTATCATCTAGAGAATTTAGTAGCATCTGTAGCATCGGCATCAAACGAATGAGCCGCAATTTCTCGATATACATACATAAGTCGCTGTAAGAATGAAAACTAAGTGTATCTACGCTTGAGAAAGTAAGGCCTAAAGTGCAAAATATTAGATCATGATCTGAAAGGAAGTATAGTTGGTCAAATAGGAGGACTTTAGTTAAGTCAGAAGCTATAAAATAATCTAGAAGGGAGGGACAAGCATTATTTTTACTATGAATAATCCCAAGAAATTAATATTATCACAGAATTTCATTTTAATTTGACCATCAGATAAGAGATTTATATTCAAATCACCACAAATTGCCATGTAATCGAAGGCATCTATAATACATTTTCATATAGGGCAGATATAAAAGGTTCAAGTTGTTTGTGCCTGTTGGCATTATAAACGCAAGACCAAAATAGACTTGTGGACATATCAGCAATACAAACATTTCAAAATTCGACATCTGAATCAAATGACCTAGATAAAACTTTCACATTCAGGTACTTTCTGCAATAAATAGCAACTTTTCCCAACACAATAATTCCTAAACACTTTGAAGTTAATTAAATTAAACTTACAGGGTGTTTCGCATAAGAGGGGACAGAAGACTAGGGCGTGTAGGTTGGGTCGAGACAAGAAAAAATCGTATGGGAGGGGAGAGGGGGTCAATTTCCCCCCGTTTAGACGGGAGGGGCTATTTTAAAGAAATTCGACTTAACATCGAAAAAAAATATTAAAAAATAATGGTTTGACCTAGATAACTTTTGCTTGCTGATTTTGAAAGCCAAATACCCGCTTCTTAATATCCTTTTTAAATAGGTTCCTAAGTCAAACAGTTTTTGAGAAAATTAATGCCAAAGTTAAAATTTGGAAAAAAAATTCTGAAAAAAAATTTTTGGTCGCAATTTTTTTTTCAAATTACGGTATTAAGTATAAATTTTTTTCCGACCATAAAATTCTCTAATCAACTCTAGAGAGAATGCTTCAAACCGGAAGGATCTATGTTTTGTTGTTTCTGAGAAAAGTGGAAATTACGAACTAAACTCCTTCCTTTTTCCATATTTTTCCACCAGTAATAAAACACAAGTAGCCAAAAAATTGGTATTTGAAAGAAAAGTATGCTTCGTAATTTTCATTTTTCTCGGAAACTACAAAACATAGATCCTCTAGATTCTCTCTAGCATTCTCTCTAGAATTGATTAGAGAATTTTATGGTCGAAAAAAAAATATTTATACTTAATGCCGTATAGTAATAGCTGCGTTCCTTTTTTCCTAATCTAATCCTGATTTAAAATGGAACGGCGAGGGAAGTCACATGCAGATGTTCCCACTAAATCACACAAAAAAAGGTTGTGTCATGAAATATCAACTGTTTGACTGTTAAGAATTAAATACAATTTTTGCTCGAGTAAATAAAATCTTTGAATTCAAAATGGTAACCACAGCGATGCAATCATGGTCTTCACAGGTTTGTCAGAATCGTCTTTATTAGTCAAATAAGATAAACTGGGTAACGCACACCATCAATTAAAAAGAAAAAATGTCATCAGCGCCATTTATAGTTCCATAGGGAAGTAAAATTTTTACATCAGCGCCATCTACGTATCAAATAACGAAAATCCCAGTCCGATTAGAATTTCTAATCCTACTCGAGAGTACGATTAGAAAATTTGTATGGAAACTGGTCTAATCCGAAGTAAAAGGAACGCAGCTAATATATAATTTCAATATTTATATAATTTCAAAAAAAAATTTCGACCAAAAATTTTTTTTCGGAATTTTTTTTCTAAATTTTAACTTTGGCATTAATTTTTTCAAAAACTGTTTGACATAGGAACCTATTTAAAAAGGATATTAAGGAATTTAAAAAGGATATTAAGAAGGGGATATTTGGCTTTGAAAATTAGCAAGCAAAAGTTGTCTAGGTCAAACCATTATTTTTTAATATTTTTTTTTTCGATGTTAAGTCCAATTTTTTTAAAATGGCCCCTCCCGTCTAAACGGGGGGAAATTGACCCCCTCTCCCATACGATTTTTTTTTTGTCTCGACCTATCCTACACGCCCTAGTCTTCTGTCCGCTCTTATGCGAAACACCCTGTATATGTTGTTTAAATTTTCATCATGATGGTGGCACAGCAAATAGCATAGCATTTGCACTGACATGTAAACGTTCGAGGTATTCAATCCTTTTACACAAGTCTGCACTCGATTCTCTTAGGTTTGCTAATTGACTGACAATATTGCTCAGTTCAGAATTCGGACGAGTAAATTTATCAGTCCAGAGTCTTTCAAGCTCACCTATTTTTGAGCGGAATTCCTATCACAGATTTAGCATTCCCACTTTAATTAGGTTTATTATTTGTTCGCTTTGTTTCAATAACCTCTCATCCAACAAAGAAAACGAGAGAACTGATGCAGAGTCAGTAACGCCAATTCATGGAGAGCCAGGTATAGTTGTTGGTGCTGCAAAACCGGTTTGGTTTTAACAACGCCACCTTGAAGCGAGTGAACGACATGATCTAACTAACAACAATTCACAGATCAAGCAAATACTGTAATTAATATGTAAGTTGCAAACCTTATTTTTGCCTCTTTCCCGTTTAATACAATATTTTAATATTTTAATTATAAAATATAATGAAATTCACAAGCTCTTGCAGAGGACTTTCAAATAGCTAATATTATTACATTGCCTCAAGTATACTATATTTATGAAATTATTATAAGTATTTACTATTTTATATTGTTTTTTTTATCTTAGCTATTAGGGTACGCGCATACTACAGACTTTTTGTCGGCCGAAAAAATATGTGGATCAATTTAAATAAAAGCTTATAAAAATTCTGACGTTTGACTTCTCGTTTTGAATTGTTTTTAGTTTAATTTTTCTTTATATCACGTGCGGTTTTCTAAGAGATGGCGTAACTTGACTTTTATTCCAGTGATTCACGTTTCCAAATATGTGTTGGAAAGCTACTGTCATATAGTTTCAGAATCAGTATGTGTCATGTAGCTGAAGCGTAAACAACAATCCTTTTTTTTACTCTGAAAATGTCGAATTTCGTGCCGAATAAAGTGTTTTTGCGGGGAGTACTTCTTCTTTACTTCAATATGAAGAAAAAGGCTGCCAAAAGTCATCGTATTTTGGTGGAAGGGCGTACGTGCCAGAAGTTTAAAAGTGCACGGTTTAAAAGTGGTAATCTTGACTTGGAGGACGATGAAAGGCCCGGACAGCCAAAAAAGCTTGAAGATCACGAATTGGAGACATTGCTCGACCAAGATCCATCCCAAACGCAAGAAGAACTTGCAAAATCACTTGGCGTCGCGAATATTAAATTTGTAACCATTTTTTCACAATAAAGCTTCAATTTTCGAAAAAAAACCGCACGAATTAACCGGTACCCCTAATATATAAAATATATCCATAGGAAAACAACTAGAAAAACGTAATAATGAATTGTTCAAATAAATTTGACTGAAAACAACAAAAAAATATGTGATTGAAATTTATAATAATAATGTAAAGTGTTGTAGAAGTATTTTTCAACAAGTTCTCTTTAACACTCCTTCTCAACACTTACATATGTATATAAAATAACTATTTATAAATCTAATACAATCCCATAAGTTTGTAATAGGGTTCGGAATATATCCCTCAAACGAAGAACTTTATTTATATCCCTCACAAAAAAACTATACCTAAAGATGAAAATCTTTTTTGACTCATGAGCGATTTTTATTTTTTCATCTAAGATCAAAAAAATACATATCGCTCACGTTCAAAATAATTTCGATCTTCCAACCAAACTATCACTTGGGATGAAAAAAATTCTTATCTTCCAATATTTCGATCCCTCAAGTTGAAAAAACTGCGTTTGTTGACGAATAGCGATCGCAGAAGATGAGAAAGTTTCGGCTTTCGTACCATAATGAACTTCGGTGATGAAAAAAAGGCTGCGCAGGCAAAGAATCGATCTTTGAAGATGAAAATAATTTCGACGCAGGGATCGAAAAAAGCCGCGGAACAGAGTTGAGCAGCATGGGTTTTGTTGGTGTTTGGATGGTTTGCTTCGCGGCAGAGACAATTGCTTGAAAACTAAAGTTTTGTTTGTGTTTCGTATGAATATGTTTTTGTTGGATTTGGTAAACGATGATTAAAAATTAATTTTGCATGGTGTGGGGTGTGAGGGAAAGGTGTAGAAGTAAATACGTAAAATATTAATAAATAAATTGTTTTCTACCATAAGTAATTCTATTATATTTTATACATATTTCTATTATAAATTTGTATTATAAATTTTGTGTGTATTAAGTAATGTATTAAAAAAACATTAATTGAGAGTATTTGCTCTCCGATTGAAAGCACAGATTGTGCCGCGTTACATTCTTCAATTGTATTATCCGACGGACATTTGAAACATGAATTCAAACACTTCTTCCTTTATAAAATTTGTTACCTATTGGCTCTCTAATAATCAATACTAAAAAGACTCATCTAATCCTATGAGGACCAGTGTACGGTTAGCACGTTACGCCACACCATTTTGTTGTGGAGTGTATGGCACAGTAAGTTGGCGTTTAATTCCATTTGGATTTAACAAAATTTTATTTTTTTTAAAAAAAACAAACTCTTTTCCGAGATATTCCCCCCATTATCGGTCCTCAGCATTTTTATTTTGCAATTCCTTTGATTTTCTACTAGATTCTTGAATGACCGGAATGTCTCAAAGACCTCATTTAATGCAATAAGCGGATAGGTATCGGGACTTATCGTCGATAAACGAGACAAAATATCGGGATCCGCCTATCAACGGTTTGTTAATTGGACCACATACGTCAGTGTGAATTACTTCTAATAAATGCTTAGCTCGATTTTCGGAAGCGATGGGAAAAGGTTTTGTACAAATTTTGCTGTTTGCACAGGTAATACAATCATTGGATATAGGTACATCCTTAATATTCAGCCCTGTGACTAGTTTCTTAACTTCAATTTCTTTTAAACTATTAAAATTTAAATGACCATATCGATTATGCCAAAGTTTTGCGTCATTAAATATAGCTTTTGCACAAAAAGCTTTTCTATAAGAATTTTCAAACATGTATAAACATATATGTATATTTCAAACATATATAAACCATTTTGTCTTCTGCCTATAAGCCAAGTATTATTATTTTTACTTATAGTGCAGCGATCGCTTTGAAAAACTACTTCTAATCCATGTTGACACGCTTTGTTTACAGACAAAAAATTGCAACGTAAATCTGGTACATACAAAACATCTTTTAAAGTTATAAACATATCGTTATTTTTAATATTTACGTCCCCACGACCATTTGCTTTTATAGACTTATTTGCAGCAAGATCTATTGGCTCCTCAAAGTCTTCATATACTGTAAACAAGGACCGATCACAGCATAGATGAGATGTGGCACCGCTACCTACGCACATATCACCGTTCTCATATATGGAACCGGAACTAAAAGCCATATTAGCAGAAATTGATTTTGCATTCTCTTGTTCCTTTCGATTTACATTTCACGGTTCTCTGCACTTCGAAGCAAAGTGACCACGACGCCCGCAATTGTAACATTTGCCCTTACCTTGTTTTCATCAAAGCTTTTATTTTCATTGTTACTTTTATGACAGTGGTTTGCAGATGTATACTTTTTTCCGGTGTTGAATCTTGCTAAAGCTTGCTCAACTTCGCCTTGGGCTGTCCTTCCACCTTTTTCTGTTCTTCTTAGAGCTTCTTCGGTAAGTTTGCTCTTTAGATTTTCTAAAGTCGGCAACTCATCCCGGCTTTCAATAGCTATTACAAAATTTTCGTATGATTTCGGCAAACTGGATAATAGAATTATGACAATTCCACTTCCTTTCCTTCGGCACACTAATTTCTATTTCGGGTAATCTTTCCAGCAGCTCAGAGAAATTATTTATATGCTCACACATACCCTTACCTTCAGGTAGGCTTATATACAATAACCTCTTGAAAAGTGATATTTTTCGTGCAGGAGTGCAGGTTGGCTGGTATATCTCCTTCAATTTATTCCAGGCTTCTAACGACGTTTCACAATGACGAACATGGTTGATTTGTGAAGCCTTGATGCAGAGCATTATACTTGCCAGCGCCTTTTTATCCTTGGTAATGAATTCCGCTACATCCTTTTCCAATGTCATACTGGTTAGCTTGCACTTTCCGCTAACGACTGCCCATAGTTCGGCATGGATTAACACGCTCTTCATGTGGACCGACCACGACGTGTAATTGGAATCATCCAGTTTCTCGATGAGTATAACCCTGATGCGCTCATCTTGTTCTTCTTTATTTTGTATTTATTGGTAATCCTGGGCCATAACCTTTTAGAAGTTGAAGATCTTTCAAATAAATAAGAAGAAACGCGAAGAAAGTTTTATTTCAAGTTATGTATATAAAATATATCCATACGAAAACAACTAGAAAAACGTAATAATGAAAAAAAAAAAAAAAAATCCTTCAAATAAATTTGACTGAAAACAACAAAACAATATGTGATTGAAATTTCTAATAATAGTGTAAAGTGTTTACAAGTATTTTACAACAAGTTCTTTAACAGGGTTTTATAACTTTTCTAAAATAAGTAAAAATACAAATTACAGTGCACTCGGGAAAACGTCAACATTAGTTTACGTCAACATCCCAAATTAGAACCCAAATAAATTAAATAAAAAATACCCAAATGAAATTAGGAAATAATTATTCTCCTTATAAGTAGGTAGAATAGAAAAAAAATTGCATCTCTATGTGTTGTCTTTTTTATGTTCAGTTTTTTTGCTCTCGTAAGTATCACATTACCAAAATGTGCTCAAAACAACCGAAAGTGCTTAAATTACAAGAAAAGGGAAATATTTTGGATTTATTAGAAAAGGGTGCAAGTGCGGTAGCTTTAGCAAAGCAAATTGTGTTATGCTTTTAGAAGCCGCATTGAATAAAGTTAGGAAAGATACATTGACAAAATGCTGGCAAACTGTTTTGCGTTTCACGGAAAATGAGACAGATCCGGAGGAAGATATTCCGTTAAGCATATTGAAAGAAAAAATAAACTCGGAACTGCAACAACAAATGGAGCTCGTAGTTGATCTGCTTTATGAAATAAATCCTCAGGTTTGTCGCGTTTTAAAATTATTTTAACGACACGGCCAGTAACTTTATACATTTTTTAAGGTTGACTATACAGTACCATCCATTCAGAAGTGGAATGAAGATGTTCTACTGGGTAATGTTTCTAATTAGTGTGAGACAACGATTTAGGTACGAGTACAAATGTACAGACAATAAAACCAAACGAAGCTGTCGAAATATTTAACCGGGCTTTGGATTGGGCTCAATGCGAGAATGTTGAGCAAAATGACCTAAATGTATTAAGACGTTTATGAGAGAAAGCTCTCCTCCAAGTATTGGAAAGGAAAAAATAACAGATTTTTTTTAGATGCATAAGTATGTATGTATGCGAAATGTGATCTCTTTTAAAATGTGTTCCTTTAGTTTTACTTAGGCTGAAAGCCTTTTTTGTTCCTTTTTTGTATTTGTTTATGTTTCGTTTTAGTTTATAGAAAGCCTTTTTTGTTCCTTTTTTGTATTTGTTTATGTTTCGTTTTAGTTTATAGTCAATAAAAACGTTTTAAAGCACACTATAAATATGTTTTTATTAAAAGTTTCTACATTCATAAACGTCAACAATTTGTTAAACGTCAACACCCGCGGTTTTAATTAGTTAACGTTTTCCCGAGCGCACTGTAAAATAATAAGTATAAATTATTAAATATCGTTAGATAGGTAGAAGCGCATGCTTTCTATAATTCTAATTTCTTTTATACCTAAATCAATTCGTTTAGAAGAAAGGACAAGTTTTTATAAAAAATTGAACTTTTTTTATAAAAATTGAAGTAATTTGTTAACAGTTTAGTTCTCGGTGAAAAAGTAAACGGTAACGTTTCAAAGGTTACTTTATGCGTTCCCATATCCTACTTGGTGTAGAAGATATTTCTGTTTTATTAATATCACATTTATATATATTTATACAAATTTATATTGCATTCTGCTTTCTCCTAAATCCAAGATGGGTGCCGATATTCTTTACTTGGTCAAAATCTTTAGAAATTTTTGTTTCAGAACTTTATTTTCAAAAACATTGCTATTTACCATATACAAAAATCTGGTTTGTGCATAAAATTATATTTGTCGCTGCAAAATCGTTTTGCAGTTGCCGAGTTCGCTTGATGTGTTAACAGCATTCATCTCTGTTAGGTAGTTTTTCGCCCGGTGCTCGAAATTCGGTGCTACGTTCATTCTGCATGTGTTTTGCTTTGTTGCAGTGACTGCGTTAGTCGCTTCATGTACATTGACTTAATTTAACTGTCTGATTTACATTACATGTACTTTTTTTCTCTTATTTTACCTTTAATTTCTTTTGACAAGTATCCTCTATTTATGTATTTCTCTTATTGTTTTATTGTTTAATGACATATGTCATATGCATGAACTAAATCTTTAGGCATATTTCCTTGCATGTGCATTCCAACATCAACAATTCCAACATCATATTGGCTGTAAATTGTATACGGAACAGCTATTTTGCATTTTTCGCGGGTATTTTCGCAATATTATTTTTGCTTATTCATATTCATACATGTTTCCCCTTATAATTTCGCAATTGAGTCAAACTGCTGCGAATGCAATATCGGATTGTGTTAACCCCGTTTAACGTTTTGCTTACTAAGAGTGAATTGCAGTCCGCCCTGTGGGAATTTAGTATAAATTCTTGCGGTCCCACTCGTCGTGTATTCAGTCAAGTTACATTTACCGTACTACTACTTGTTAGAATGCTGTTCTACGCCGTCGACCATTATAAGTGTCAGCGAATTAGTCTGTGTTCCTCTAACAATTGTGCACAAAACCGGTTGTGCAGTTATTTCAACGAAAAGTAAGCTAGAGGCGCATAGGTACACATTTTTCTGTCATTCGTTGAAATTTCATTGTCGTTTATAGTCACATGTACATAGGTTTTGCCAAATACTTTGTAAATTAAGTTGTAAACTACACAAATTTTTGTACCATCAAATCGCCAAATAAAGAATATCCAAGAAAGCAATTGAATTTAGTCAAAAACAATAAGTCTCGCTTGGGTTTTACATCTCTGCCGTCATGGACGAGATCGGCCAACCGATGGGACTTGGACCCATTGGCCCGCTACACGAAAAGACAGATAGGAGAATTTTCAGCAAGAATTTGGAGTACTCTAAAGGCTACCGTTTCCAATAAGGAAAACTTAGAGTTAATAAAAACTAAAATAGAAGCTCTAGGAGACGCAACAACTTTAGAAAAAGCAGACGCATACATAGAAGAATTGCTAACATTTTTTTGAAAATATGATAGAAGGTAAAAACCAAAGTATAAGGGATTATGTCAGAATTTAACGCTTTAAAAAAGAAATACGATACTTGTGTAAACGAAAAATATTTTCAAGAGGGAATACGAAGAACTTCAGAAAACGAGAACGAACAACTAAGAAAATTACTAAACGACAAGGGATTAACCGAAGAAACATTAAATAGAACACTAGAAAAAGGATTTGCGCAGAAATCAAGGGAAGACTGTAGTTCTTTAGAAGAGGCAAATAGACGAATACAGGAGCAAAAAAGCAGAATAGACTTCTAAGTCAGGAAATGTCGCTAGATCACAATCAGTCACTCTTTCACAAGGAACCAACTCAGCCCGCAGTTAGTCCGAAGGATTGCAACGCAAGGTCACTACAACAAATCAAGACAACAAAAGATCGAACCAAAATGGGTATAGGAGAGATAGCTAAAATTACAAATAAGCTGGTACCACTATTTAGTTCCAGAATTTTCTGGAACACATTCGCCAGACTTACGGGGCGAAGTGTATAAATTCATACACGGGTGCGAATTAGCCGCAAGAGCTGTAGGTGCAGACAACATTCAGGACTACATAGACTGCATTAAGCAGAGGTTACATGGGGATGCCTATGATTTAGTGAGGTCACAACGCTTTAATAGGCTCGAGGAATTCTACCTCACAATAAAAAGGGTATATTTACCAACGGTATCCTTAGACCCAGTGATAATAGGCATCCAAAGTTGTAGTCAGTTACTTAACGAAGATATACGACAGTTTGCAAGACGCCTAAACACCCTACGAACACAGGCAGAAGAATTAGTTCGAACGAAATATAACGGAAACGGAGATATGACACTTTTGAGTATGGTGGATGGGCCGTAGAGAAATCCTTTAAAAGAGGGTTAAGGAACGCCGCATTGAAAATTTATATGCTCAATGTTACGAAGAAAAACATCGAACAAATGGTGGAATTAGCCATAGATGCACTCGAAACCATAGAAAACAGTAGTCTCCTCCAGACAGACCACAGACATTCATTAATATGAATGCACCGCGTCCTGCCACCATGCCGTATAAACAACAAGAGCAAATTCAACAGGGATGACTTCTCTGTCTCCCCTGGGCATAGCTTCAGGAGAAAAAATTGCCAGGCAACCAACTAAATACTACACAAGGAGCGGCGAATAAAATAATTTGCTCATTTTGTAACAAGCGAGGTCATACCAGAGACGATTGTTTGACTCGCAAGAACACGCCATATTGTCAGAAGTGTTTAAAATATGGTCACGAGACAAATTGGAGGTGTGACAACACGGTCAACAACAAAAGTGGGTACAGCAACAAAATTCAAAGGACTAACAACCAAAATCAAGGAAATCAGCAATGGAACCGACCTCATCAGAGTTGGCAATCTAACCAAGTCCAGCAGAATTGGCCTCAAAACCAATTCCAGCAGATCGGGAACCAAAAACGGGCAATAAACCCTAACCCAACGACACTGAACGGATTGCAGAGGAATCAGCCGAACAGAGCAAACCAAACGTTATGTCATTGGTGTAATAGACCAGGACATATGATAAAAAATTGCGAGGCAAAAAAGAATTGGGAAGTGTTACAAAGTAATAGTCCGGGAAACTGCCAAGGGCCCAGAATAGGCCAATAATCTGGGGGCCCAAAAATATTAGTAACTTAAGGCCAAATGAAGGAGTAACAGTAATTCATACATCCGAACCGGTTGTGGATAAGTTACCAACTTTAACAAGTAAAGTGTTACCAACTTCAAGAGACTTAAAAATTAATATCAAGTTAAGGAAGACGAATAATAATGAAAACAATGTAACGGAGAGAAATCATACGTTGGGAGAAGCAGTTGATTCAGAAATGCCAATTAAGTTAGGAAAAAACCAAAAGCTAAATCCAAAAATACCGTGCTCAATGAATAAGTTAGCAAATAACAATAGAAATCAGAACCAGGAGTATCTAACTGCAATCAAACCCTGCTAAATGACGTGTTCATTGAATTACCTTGCGCAGAGGCGAATAATGGAAAACTCATTTTACTGGTAGATACAGGGACAGATACAAGCCTGATAAAGATGTGTGCGATAAAAGATAGCACAATAATAAACAAGTCAAATAGGAAAGACTTAAGCGGAGCATTTGGAGGTTGTGTGACCACAGAAGGATCAACTACTATATGTCATAATGAGGTACAGTCCTTACGTTTAACGCTACACGTTGTGTCACTTAAACAAGGAGTACCAGCAGACGGCATATTAGGAAGAGATAATTTGTGGAACAACTCCATTATAAATACAATGAAAAAGATTTTAACACTCTTCAATGAAAAGAAAGAGGTTATTTTAGAATTACCGATAAAAACTATCGAGCAGATAGAGGAGGAAAGCAAACAACACTACATACCAGTTGATGCAAGAACAATTACGATAGTACTATTAAAACTTCGTACAAAATTTAAGAATGTGGTAATTCATAAAGAAGAAATAGATCCAGGAATCTACATAGGAGATACATTAGTAAATGTAAAGGATAACAGTTTATGCTCCCATATTAAATACGACAGAATATGATTTCGAAATAAATAGCGAATTTAAACCAAAATTCACAAATCTCGACGAGTACACAATACAAAGTACTAAGTCAATTAATAGTATAGGCAAGATAGATGCAAAAAGGAGAATAAATAAATTACTCAATGAAATTGAGTTAGATGAAAAATTAAATACGGAAGAAAAGAATTCAATAGAGGAAATAGTAAAATCTTTTCATGATGTCTTCCTATTGGACGGAGACGAACTTTCATTTACAAGTGTATTAAAACACGAAATCCCAACAGGCGCAGATCAACCTCCAATAAATAGAAAACAATATAGATTACCCCAAATACATAGGGGGGAAATAAATAAACAAGTGAACAAACTTTTAGATGATGGCATAATCACACATAGCACATCATCGTGGAACTCACCGTTACTTTTAGTGCCCAAGAAAAGTGGCAAGGACGGGGAGAAAAAGTGGAGACTCGTAATAGATTACAGGAAACTAAATGAAGCTACAATCAAACAAGTTTTTCCAATTCCGCGCATCGACGAAATTTTAGAGCAATTAGGCCATAGCAGATATTTTACAACGCTAGATTTGGCAAGTGGTTATCACCAAGTTTTAATCGACGACAGGGATAAGGAAAAAACACCGTTCAGTACAGGACTAGGGCACTTTGAATTCAATCGAATGCCATTTGGGCTAACAGGTGCCCCAGCAACATTCCAAAGGATAATGAATCATATCCTTACAGGTCTACAAGGCATAGACTGCTTTGTTTATCTAGACGACATAGTGATATACGGTAGAAATCTGAAACAACACCAACAAAGATTATGTTCAGTATTACAGAAATTACGAGAACACAACTTAAAACTGAATACAGAGAAGTGCAAATTTTTGAGAAAGGAAATAGTTTATTTAGGACACAAATGCTCGGAAAATGGTGCTTTACCAGATCCCTACAAGGTAGAATGTGTGAAAAACATAGGAGTACCAAGAAACAGAAAAGAAGTACAAGCATTTCTTGGACTAATAAATTACTACAGGAAATTTATTGAAAACACAGCTAAGATAGCGCTGCCAATTAACAAATTATTACGTAAAGACGCAATATTTATCTGGACAGAAGACTGCCAGCAAACATTTGAACGACTAAAAGAAGCAGTCATGTCACCACCAGTTTTGGCATATCCAGATTTTTCAAAAGAATTTCTGTTAACTACCGACGCAAGTAACGAAGCGTTAGGCTCGGTTCTTTCTCAAGGAGAAGTAGGCGAAGATAGACCAAAAGCTTTCGCTAGCCGAGCGCTGAGCGACACAGAAAACAGATATTCAACAATAGAGAAGGAATTCTTAGCGATAGTTTGAGCAACAAAAAACTTTAGAGCATATCTCCTAGGCAGACATTTCAAAATTTTTACTGATCACCAGCCATTGAAGGGAATAGCCAATTTAAAGGACCAAACTTCAAGACTATAAGCCAGGAAAGAAAAATTTAAATGCAGATGCGCTAAGTAGAATTCCTCAGGAGAAACACAAAACATGGCCAGGAATGCAAAAACAAATAAAAGAATTCATCAAAAACTGTCCAAAGTGCCAAGCGAACAAAAGTTCGAAATTGACAAAAATGCCCATGGTGCTAACAGATACATCAGTGCCATTCGACAAAGTTTATATGGATATAGTAGGTATTCAACCAGAAACGGTATACGGTAACAAATATATTTTAACATTCCAAGACAGACCTTGAAACTTTTATGACTTTTATCAAAAAAGTCATACCCATAACTATTATCCATGACTTTTAAATATAAAAGTCATACCCATAACTCTTATCCACGATTTTTAAATATAAAAGTCATACCCATAACTCTTATTGAAGGCTTTTATTTTTAAAAGTCATTGGAAAAACTTTTTCGATGACTTTTATTTTTATTTTGTCTCTTGGAATGCAATGTCTCTACCTGACGCCAATAAATCGTACAATAGATGCACTCATAGGCGAAACCTCAGACTCATTTGTCTTTGTGCGAAATAGCGGCCCAAAAGTCTAACAAATATCATCCCATTTGAGATGCAAAATTAGAGTCACAAAATAATTAAATATTTCCTTACAAATACGAATAATTCATAGTTTCGAGCAGAATGGTGAAAACCGCATCAAAATCGGTGCAGCCGTTTAAGAGTTAACTAACTTTCAATTGACATGCAACTAACTCGACTTTGATACAAATAATACATTTTCTATCTAAATAATTGCGTCTGCATTTCTGCTTTAATTCTTTATAACCGTTCAACGAAAACAACGAACAACAACAACACAGTCATTCACACACAAGCGGAACGATGAGTTGTTGTTTCAAAGCATTGTCGCCGCTGTACTGTACCTGCTGCCGATAAGGGCTACTTTCGACGTAATGCTAGATACACATACACGGCGATCAATGAATAAACAACAAATCTCAGCGGCACACAGTTTCTAAAACTAACTATTTTCACTCTCAAGCAGCTTATTCAAAACCTAACCACATATTCATGCTTCTCCGCACTTATTCAAAATAACTCTTAAAATAAATCTTATTTCAAAAAAGTCAGCAGAAAAAGTCATCAGAAAAACTTTTATCGATGACTTTTAAAATAAGAGTTAAACTTTTAACTTTTGTTTTGAAAATAAAAGTTAAGAGTTAGGGCCAGTTTTTCAGTGCTCGGTTATCGTCGTTTCTCAGTTAACCTTCGTTTAAACGACACATTGTGTTTTTCAGTGCTCGTTTAAACGGAGGTTAACCGGCCGATATTGCTCAGTTAAACTCCGGTAAATTTATCTTTTTAATAGATAAAGAAACAGCTGTTTCTTCGAGTACAGACATTTACCTTTGTTCAAAACTATGCTAATAATTTTGTTTATTTGCACCAGAACAGCTGTTCTCTTTGTAAAAATGAAAATATTGTCAAGTGCTGCCAAAAAAGATTTAGGTATACGCTAAATATTCATTGAATTTAGATAACTTCTGTATTAAATATAGAAAAGATACGTTTAACATAGATAAGTTAAACTCGCACTGTAAAACTCAAATCTCAGTTAACTTTTGTTTGGCGTTTAACTAATCTCTGTTTAAACGCCGTTTAAACGAGCACTGAAAAACTGGGCCTTAAACTTTTAACTTTTATTTTCAAAATAAAAGTTATGAGAAAAACTTTTAACTCTTATTTTCAAAATAAAAGTTGTGAGAAAAACTTTTAACTTTTATTTTCAAAATAAAAGTTAAAAGTCTAACTTTTATGAGGAAGATAATTGGAATAAGAGTTATTTTCAGGCTCTGTTCCAAGATGATTTTTCAAAATTTATGGCATGTACAGCTATCCCAGACGCGGAAGCAAGTACTGTCGCCAGGGCCTTTTATGACGAAGTAATTACGCGTTACGGAATTCCACGAATTCTTATTACAGATAACGGAACTAATTTCATTTCGAAATACTCGGATACTTGTAAATTATTAGGCATTAAGAAATTACACATAACGCCTTACCATCCACAAGCTAATGGCTCATTAGAGAGAAGCCACAGACCTTTAGCAGAATATTTGCGTAGCTTTGCGAAAAAAGACGGGTCGAATTGGGATCAATGGTTAACTGCAGCGATGCATGTTCATAATCACACACCCCACATTTCGACCAAGCAAACACCATTCCGTACTTTATTTGGGTTCGATACAGAAATGCCGACTAACCTAAAAAGGAAGTGTAGTCCGGTATATAATGCCGAAGATCCAAATAAAGTGTTGAAATTTCAAACACAAAGGGCTCACGAAATCGTGAGAAAGAATCAGGATTTAGCAAAACAGGTAGCTAAAAGGCAGTACGATAATAAGTTAAATTTAGCAGAATTTAAAGTGTATAGTGTATTAATTAAAAATCAAACTAGGAAAAATAAGTTTTCTCCAATATGGATAGGGCCATATAAGGTAGTAAAGATTAAAAGTCCAATTACTACAGTTTTAAATCTTTCCACAATAACTTACTTAAATTATATAATAGTAAATAAGAAAATAGGTTTAGGAGTAAATTAGATAAAGTTATTTACAATAGTCACCTTATTAGAAGTAGGATAGAATAAATATACATAAAATAGGATTGATAGAATTTACTATAGCATAGTATGAAAATAACATTTTTAAGTTTATTACTAATAATTCACTACTATTAATTTTAAATTGATTTTAATCTTACGTTTGAATAACGAGTGAAATTCAACAAATTTCAAAACGAAGGTCACAAAGAAAATCAGTATAACGTTTCAATAAGCAACAACTTGTTTATTTAAGCGTAAAAATATAAGAAAAAGAAAACTTATGGTAAAAGAAATAAAAATATAGTAAAATAAATTCCTAATTAATATATAAGTCATTTCTCTTCTAAAATTTTGAAATTGAACCCTTGGTATTCATTTTCATTGGTAATATACGGTACATGAAAAGTAGCTGTTTCGTTTTAAACAGCCATGACTATTGCATTTGCATTTATTATAGGAATAAATGCACATGAAATCTATGCATAAAGAGTTAGTTTATGTATAACCATAATATACACATCATAAATACATCTAATTGCAATCGTTGCAATAGAAAATGTAATATAAATAAATCTAAAATAAGAAAGATCTTTGTTTCTTATAAATATTCTACAAATATATAAACAAATAATATTTTACAAATATATAAACATATCATATAAAATGTAGAATTGAATTGAATAAATATTCAATGTAAAATATTAACGAATTCGCGATAACAAAACACAAAACAAAAGTTAAAAATTGAGCGATTAACGCAAGCACTGCAACAAAGCAGGTGTAAAAGTAGAACAACTGAACGCGAGCACAATGCAGCGTCAGTTTAAAAAAAAAAAAAAAGAACAATAATGAACAAATTCAAACATAATCAAAACAATGAGAAAAAGAAGTAAGACAAAAATTGTTATATATAATATGTACATACGTTATATACATATGTAAGCATATGAAAATATATGAAGA
Source organism: Myopa testacea (assembly GCA_949629155.1). NCBI lineage: Eukaryota > Metazoa > Arthropoda > Insecta > Diptera > Conopidae > Myopa > Myopa testacea. Next base: position 16,566,574 of record OX451347.1, read on the forward strand.
AATAGAAAATACTTACAGTACAACTAAGAATATTTTAAACTTCATTTAATTTAGAAACAAATATGTACAGTTAATTAATGCAAAAAAGGCATAAGAAAAGAAAAGAAATAAGGAAGTTAAAAGTAACAAAGGATATAATTATAATATAATTATAATTGCAGGAGCACCAACAATTTCTGCATTTATCTAAAAGCAGAACTACATCAAAGGCAGTGCGGTCACATGGAAAAGACGTACAAAAAGCTGACGCTGCTGTTTGCAACAATAATACATCTTCTAACTTGTGCACTGATGCTTCAGTCAATCTTGAAGGTCAAAGAGTACAATGCAGCTCATAGCCTGCTCTATTAGAAGCTGTAACTCTTGAGACTCTTTATCGTGAAATTTTATCTCTCAAAAGTTTAAATACTAATGCTCTCCAGCTTATCGAGTCTCTTCAAAAAGATAAAACGGTACTGCAAACACAGGTGCTGGCTCTCCAGAAACAAGTTGATTATTTGACTGAGAAGAGAAGAGAAAAATGCGTTGAAATTAGTGGTGTACCAAGAGAGCATTGCAAACAAAACGGACTTGAAGCTGCTCTCAAAATTTTTTCTGAAGGTGTTAAGCTGAATATCGGTCCGGAGATGATTGATGATTGCTTCGTTAGATCAATAAATAAACAGGGTGATTCCTCTGTTAAAAATATTATTACAATTAAGTTTGTGTCTAAACATATAAAAAGTGCTGTGTTAAGAAATAAGTATGAGAATAGATTAGGGCTTACTACGCGTCTCTTCGGTTGCGACAACAATAAAAAAATCTATATTAATAATTGTCTGTCACCTACAACTAGGAATATTTTTAAAGCTGCGCAAAAAGTTAAAAGTGATCTAAACTATAAATACCTATGGGTTGGAAATGGTAAAGCCTTATTGAGAAAAAGGGATGGTGATAAGGCAGTCGTGATTTCATCTTCAGATGATCTACAAAAACTAACTTAAATTTTAATGGTTAGTACTTTTAATTCCAACTGTTTGTGCATCCCACCTCGCCTTTGTGAGTCCACTTCGTTTGAAAGTATCACTAATAGGTTTGAACAAACTAGCTTTTATGTAATTCATCAAAACATTCGTAGTCTACGTAGAACTTTGATGGACTATGGAAAATATAGTCTTGATGGAATTAAGCTAAATTGTAGAATCTCTGGCTTCTCATTTACGTTTATTGCCATTTACCGATTTCACTCACGTGTCCCGAATACAACATTTTTGAGCGACCTTAACCAAATATTGGCTACCACAACGGCGAATAACCTTGTTTTACTAGGTGGCTTTAATATAAACATCTTAGATGAGTCTCCTTTTGCAAAAGATTATTTGTTGTTATTAATGTCATATGGGCTTGAGTCTTGTATAAATGATCCCACTAGGATTTCAAATACTTCGGAATCATGTATTGATCACATTTTTATCCGTTGTAATGCAATAAATAAAATCGGAGTTAGTAGCTCAACTGCTGATCTGCATTTCTCTGATCACTGTTTAACTTGCCTTGGATTTCATGATGTCATGATGAAGAAACCTATCGCTCGATCCCGCACGTATTCTGTCCGCAGAACAGATTTTGCTGCCTTAAATCATAAACTTGCAACCGAGACTTGGCAACAGTCTACAATGCATCTGATCCCAGTGTGGCTTATGATAACTTTATTGATATACTGTCTAAGCATACTACTAGTTGTTCGTATGGTAGTTCTCAGCGTGCAAAAGACAAGAGGCTAAAACCCTGGATGACTTCGGCGCTTTTAAAACTGATTCGTCTAAAAAATAAATTGTACATAAAAACAAAAAAAAACCCTTGGATAATGCGTTGCTAGCCCGGTATAAATATTTTTGTAAAACAATCATCAAAGATGTAGCTTTAGCAAAAGAAAAATTTTATATAAATGAGTTTAATAAGCTAAAGGGTTCTCCAAAGAAAGAATGGAGCCTTGTAAACGACTTGCTGGGTAAAACAAAAAATCATGTTATCATCTCTAAAATTGACACCGAGCATAGTTCTATTTCATCTCCAAAGGCAATAGCTAATGAGTTCAATACATTTTTCTCAAATGTAGCGACTGATGTTATCACAGCCAATGGGGCTAATGCTGTCTCTTGTGATTGCAGTTTTAATGATGTTTTTTATACAGAGAGCTTCTTCTTCGAGCCTATATCTGCCACTGAAATATTTTCAATAATTCATTCCTTAAAAAGCTCCAATTCATCTACTTCACATTGCTTCTCAAGTAACTTTTTAAAAAATATTGGTCCTTATATTGCTGAAATATTGTCAGTTATTTTTAATGATAGTATGGAACAGGGTATCTTTCCGGTTGGACTCAAGGTGGCTGAGATTATTCCTTTGCATAAGAAAGGTGATAAGTTGTCATTGAATAATTACAGGCCGATTTCAATCCTGCCGACGTTCTCGAAAATTTTTGAGAAAGCAGTTTAAACAAGAATCGTCAACTTTCTCAATAAAAAAAGTTTCTTTAATAATTGTCAATATGGTTTTCGTGAGGGAAAGTCCACTGAAGACGCTATACTTAACTTTTGTTGTAATATTTATAACAGCATGAATAATAAGCCGATTACTGCGGCGCTATTCATTGACATAAAGAAAGCTTTTGATACTGTGGATCATGTAATACTCTTAGATAAACTGTACGGTTGGGGATTTATAGATAACGTCCAAAATTGGTTTCGGTCTTATTTAACCGATAGACAGCAGAGAGTTAGAATTGGTGGTGACTTCTCGCCTATGGCTACAATCAATATTGGCGTTCCGCAAGGATCTGTGCTAGGGCCAATTCTGTTTCTAATCTTTATAAATTCTCTGCTGTCGATCGGCTTCTCCGGCAAGCCAGTCGCGTTTGCTGATGATCTGGCCTGTACTTATACAAGTGATTCGATTCCTAGACTGACTGTGGCCATTAATAACGACTTAATACTACTGAGTCACTGGTTTTTATGAATGAGCTTGTTCTAAGTGAGAAGTCTAAAATTATGTTATTTTGTGCTAGAGGTAAACCGCCTGTTATTGATAACTTCGTATTCCATGGTGCAGCCTGCAAAAATGTACCTTTGACTTGGGATATATGTCCCTCATCTACCAATTACCTGACCAATAATAACTCGATGAACTGCTGCCCAAGTTGTTGTATTATTGGTTGCGTTAATTCATATAAATATTTAGGACTTCATTTAGATAGCAAAATGAATTGGACTGGTCATACTGACGTTCTAACTAAATACCTGCGATGTGCTACTAGGCAACTATTTCTCCCAAAAAATGCTGCTCTCCTAACCTCTTACGTAGGATTTATTTTGGAATCTTCCATTCTAAACTTGAGTATGGCCTAGTCTATTGGGGTGGAACTGTTAACTACAATATTAACGCATTATACTCGATTCAGAAGCTTGCAATTAGAACAATTAGTAATAAATCCCGGTATGATAGTAGCTTTCCAATTTTCAAAGAACTCTGGTTTCTTTTTCGGCACAAGAAATCCAGCATACACACTGAGAGGTCAGAATTCTGATTTTGCAACAGTTCCATCGCATAACCTGCAACTCTACTTTAGATTCTATCTGTCAAGTGCTCCTCGGCTTTTTAACTGCTTGCCACCTAATATAAGAAGTCTTCGTGTAGTGGGTCGGTTCTTACAGGAGATGAAACTGTGGCTAATGTTGTTCAACCCTTGTGATGTCACTACACTTGTGCGTATTGTGTCCTAGTTATTTCGTTAGTTAGTGTTTAATATTCTCATGTTTAATTCTCATATTTATTCTGTTTTATTTATCCTATTTTTAACTTTCATTTTATTGCAATTTAAATTTTTTAATTTTAATTTTACTCTTCATATTCAAAAATATTTATTTTCTCTTTTTATTTGTATATTTTAATTATCTATCATATATTTTTATTTTCAATTATGTAATTTATTGTCAATTAATATTAAGTTGAGATCGACACTAGTTTCAACTACTGATCTCGAAATGTACACTGTTGGTTATATTGTTATATAATTGTTATTTACTGAAGAGAATAATAAATAATAATAAAATTAGGAAGAGAAATGTACTTAAAATTCTACATATTAAAGTAAAAAGGGAATATATTAAGATACTTGTACAAACATTTTTTTCAAGATATATATTTATATATAGTTAATAACGTAACAAATTGTATTCAACTAGAATAACGTCGATATTTATTGTAGGAATAGAAACTTGTGTTGAATTAAATAAATATTAGAAATTATGTAATGGAATTCAATCAAGATAAAAATACTTTGTTAAATACTTAATATTCCTAAATTAAAATAATATACGCTACGAAAATGACTTCAAATCTATATAATTGCGAACAAATATAAATAAAGAATTAATATATGTAAAATTTGAATGCGTAAGCATCAGTACACAATGTAAGATACATAATAAGAACCCATCATGCAGAGAACCCAACAGCCATCCTGATGTACACCCATCACAACAGCAGAAGTGCAACAACACACCACAACAGTTACGAACATTCGACAACAGGGCGACGAGTAGCGCCCATCCAACTCGAAGGGGGAAGGGTAGCTGGTAGCTGGAACAACACATTATACACATTAGATGCAACAGATGCAACCTAAGCAATAGCAACCAAAATGGCAACCATCACAAACAAAAACAAGATGGAAAGCAGCAAAGGGGGCTAACAGCATCAATAGTTGGAACTGAAAATTACTGTTTGATAGTGGGAGCAGATACACACTACCTTCAACCACTTTGAGAACACAACACCCACGATAAGATAACTCGATGGTAATCCTGCGGGGAAAATTAGAAATACATCGGCCAGACAATTAAGTTGCCGCTCAGCAGCGAATCAATCACGTTCGCCTTCAAGGTCATCAATCATCAATTGTTGCATCATCGAGTGGCGGCAACGATGAATAAATCACCAAATAGACGAAAGTAAAGCAGACATAGGTGCCAGTCCAATCATGGGCGAATTCATCTTACAGCAGCATCAGCCACAAAAGTAAAAATTGAGATATAAATAAATTGGCAGCGATGTAAGAAATGCGACGCAACTACAAATGAAGCAGGGATACCAGCGCTTGCGTACTCTACAAGCGAAAATCGTACCTTCAACCATCAACCCCATACTACGAACAACAGCAGGTGATCGACCTCAGTACAATCGAAATAGAAGATTAACAGCAGCCGTTCCAAACACAGCAACCCCTAAGTCAGCTACCCACCAACCACAGTTATATACAACAATTCGAGAAGAAGACAGCAATTCAACGGGGTGTACATCAACAACAACGTCAACAGTAACATCAACAATTACATTAACAACAACATCAACAGTTACATCAACAACAACGTACAGTAACATCAACAGTTATATCAACAACAACATCAACAGCTACGTCAAGGTCAATACCAACATCAAATCATCATCAGCCTGCCTACACACAGACGACACCGAAGAAGTGCAGTTACCACTTGTATTATTGTATTATTATTGTTATTGTTTCTATTGTTTCTATTCTAATAATTAATTGTATTGTAATTATTGTAATTATTACTAATAACACTAGCCTACAAATGAACACTTTTTTTTTGTAACGGGCTGTTTGACAACATATTCTAAAGGATTTTGGTCCGCTGATTCCAAAAATGATAAAATAAAAAAAATGAAACGAGCCGTTTTCGAGATAATCGGTTTTTAAATTTTTGGCCGCTTTACATTAAGGTCCATCCACTTGAAGAGCCACTACAACTGACATATGTAACCGATTCGATTACAACTAAGATTAAATTAAAGAGGAAGGATGCACGCATATTTTTTGCTACCATTACTTTCAAATCCGAAAGATAGTTTAAAAGCTTTTGCTGAAATCGTAACTTCAAAAGGGGAATTTTTTAAGAAAAAAGACAAAAAACTGCTATATATCTGTATGTAAAAATATGTTCCCGAAACTTTTTTACCCTTTTTATTTTTTATATCGATAGATTGGACATTTGCGCGAATTTTAAGCCTAATATCAAAAAAATCTGCACAGAGATGGTTTCTTGGTGCGCGTTTAAGTAAATTTAGTGCTTTTCGCAAAAAATACTAAATTTTGAAAAATTATTAATTAAAAATTATTTTTTTAAATTAAAAATGATTTTTTATTGTGCTTCTTCGCTTATATAAGTGGGTTGGTGTTTCCCTAGTCAAACTCCAGTAATAGTTCGCCATCATACTTGCACCCCAATCCCCATACTTGAAATGTCCAATCTATCGATATAAAAAATAAAAAGGGTAAAAAAGTTTCGGAAACATATTTTTACATACAGATATATAGCAGTTTTTTGTCTTTTTTCTTAAAAAATTCCTCTTTTGAAGTTACGATTTCAGCAAAAGCTTTTAAACTATCTTTCGGATTTCAAAGTAATGTTAGCAAAAAATATGCGTGCATCCTTCCTCTTTAATTTAATCTTAGTTGTAATCGAATCGGTTACATATGTCAGTTGTAGTGGCTCTTCAAGTGGATGGACCTTAATGTAAAGTGCCAAAAAATTTAAAAAGCGATTATCTCGAAAACGGCTCGTTTCATTTTTTTTATTTTATCATTTTTGGAATCAGCGGACCAAAATCCTTTAGAATATGTTGTCAAACAGCCGTTACAAAATGGCTGTCGGCCAGTGTAATTAATCATTATTGACATGACAAATAAGATATTCACAAAGAAAGAAAACCACAAACATACATAAGTATACACTAAGTAAAGCTATAATAAGCACACGCCCACACACAATTCAACAAAACATAAATGTACAAGAAAAATTTAATATCGTTTTATGATACTAAATTTTTCTTCCCCTAGGGTGGAGGGATGTTGTAGGTCAGAATCATTGCTCTGGTAATAACAACGCTTAACGTTGATTATCACCACATACCTTTCGGCCCAGTAGGTAACAATGCTTATCGTGTGGTAACACATACTTCTAGGCTACACTTTAATTGTGAAGCTCGAAAGTACAAGTGAATCACACACCACTGTGGCCCAGATAAAAGCCGAACTTGATCGCATTCCAATAAGTGGAACAGCGCACGAACTTGATCGCATTCCAAATTTGTAATGAGTGGCAAGCTTAATTCTTGAGATAATTGCAAAACGATGCGGAAATGATTCTGGCCTTTGAATCATTCTCTTTCGGATTGAAAGAAGGCAGTTAAAGTTACACAGGCGAAGTTATAGAGTTAAAGTTCTGAAGTTGCAGTTGAAGTTGAAGTTACACAGTTCAGAACTTTATTTTCAAAAACATTGCTATTTACCATATACAAAAATCTGGTTTGTGCATAAAATTATATTTGTCGCTGCAAAATCGTTTTGCAGTTGCCGAGTTCGCTTGATGTGTTAACAGCATTCATCTCTGTTAGGTAGTTTTTCGCCCGGTGCTCGAAATTCGGTGCTACGTTCATTCTGCATGTGTTTTGCTTTGTTGCAGTGACTGCGTTAGTCGCTTCATGTACATTGACTTAATTTAACTGTCTGATTTACATTACATGTACTTTTTTTCTCTTATTTTACTTTTAATTACTTTTGACAAGTATCCTCTATTTATGTATTTCTCTTATTGTTTTATTGTTTAATGACATATGTCATATGCATGAACTAAATCTTTAGGCATATTTCCTTGCATGTGCATTCCAACATCAACAATTCCAACATCATATTGGCTGTAAATTGTATACGGAACAGCTATTTTGCATTTTTCGCGGGTATTTTCGCAATATTATTTTTGCTTATTCATATTCATACATGTTTCCCCTTATAATTTCGCAATTGAGTCAAACTGCTGCGAATGCAATATCGGATTGTGTTAACCCCGTTTAACGTTTTGCTTACTAAGAGTGAATTGCAGTCCGCCCTGTGGGAATTTAGTATAAATTCTTGCGGTCCCACTCGTCGTGTATTCAGTCAAGTTACATTTACCGTACTACTACTTGTTAGAATGCTGTTCTACGCCGTCGACCATTATAAGTGTCAGCGAATTAGTCTGTGTTCCTCTAACAATTGTGCACAAAACCGGTTGTGCAGTTATTTCAACGAAAAGTAAGCTAGAGGCGCATAGGTACACATTTTTCTGTCATTCGTTGAAATTTCATTGTCGTTTATAGTCACATGTACATAGGTTTTGCCAAATACTTTGTAAATTAAGTTGTAAACTACACAAATTTTTGTACCATCAAATCGCCAAATAAAGAATATCCAAGAAAGCAATTGAATTTAGTCAAAAACAATAAGTCTCGCTTGGGTTTTACATCTCTGCCGTCATGGACGAGATCGGCCAACCGATGGGACTTGGACCCATTGGCCCAGGCCATACTCTATCTCCAGAAGGACTTTGACGCATATTGTTGTTCTTGTTTCTGTGTTTCAGTATGTTGAAAAAATCAGCTGTTTCATGTTTAACCACGGTTTCATTTATTTGTGAAATTATTGCTTTAATTGTTTACAATACAAGAAAATTGATTAAATAAGCTGACTAAAGAAACAAAAGTATTCTGGAGTGACAAAAATTGTTTGAGGCCTCTTAAGCACGAAACTTGGCTAAGTTATGGTAAGACTGATAATTTAATAAGAAGATTAATTAAGAAGATAATTTTAATAAGAAGATTATTAAAATTCGTTTACGCAGATTATGAAGATATGCCAGGAGAAACAGTAGAAGATGGTAAGACTACTGCAGATCATTCAAAATTATTGCTGTAGGCTCAACACAAAGTAATGTAAACATCTGGATTAAGAAATGAATACTTACTTGCTTCATATTTAAGGTAGAAGCCCACCAACGACTTCTCGAGCAAGCAGCTGATGACATGAAGACTAGTGAAGTACCTAGACAGTGTCATCTACGCTTGTAATAACCATTTGAAGGAGGGAGGTGCGTTACTACCCAACCGTTGACCGCTGAATTTCCTAGGATATGGCAATGAGGAACTCTTACAATCACTTGTCGGATTTTGGATTTTAGAAGTTTAATCGAAGTCATTTAAAGTTGTAAAAAATCTTAAAATAAATTTAGAGTTTGTAAATATGTACATATATCCCTTTCAGACCTAGAAAATCGAAGATAACAGATCTCAAAGAAATTTTGCAGACTAGCTGTTATATTTAATCTAAAGTCAAAAATAAATAATAAATAATAATAATAGTCTAAAGTCACCTTAGAAATTCTCTGCACAATCATTGCTTTCAGCTCTTAACACGCTTGGATATGAAATGTGATTGTTAGAATTTTTTAGTCTAACCCGGACAATTGTGTACGACAGGTCTTAAAGGGATATACAAATCAACAACAATAATTTGTAAACCTTTGGAAATGAGAACAACACATACATATTGCTGCTTCACTGTGTGAAATTACACCTTATCGACCGATTTTGTTGTTTTTGTAATGTTTGTTTGTGTTTATGTTAACTAAAAAGTCGCTTTCACTATTAGACATTAATATCAAAATTAAATATAATTACTGAACTAAATGACCGAGTGAACTATATGAACGAACTAGTTCACGACAGCTGATTGAACTAGAAAGATCGCTCTCTGTAGTGAACTATAATGCCCAACACTAGAGTATACTATATTTACTTTTTTAAATTAAAATTTCATACAAAAATATTTTGTATAAAATTACACGTCAACTAACATATATCCCAATCAATGGCTGATGGAGAATGTACTGCAATAATTTCTAATAAAATATTGCCAGAATTAACTTCCTCTATTATATTGTATTTGTAAATATTGTATTTTAATATTTCAATATCGGAGGTTCTGATTGTCCTGTCGTACCTTTTGACGTGACGCCTTTCAAACGCAGCCATTTTACAAATTCTAAAATTAATTTTTCTTCATATCAACTGATTTTTGAAGCGCCGAATTCGAAGTATCCTATTGCCTTAAACCACTAACCACATAACAGATAGATAGCTCAAATCGACAAAAAAGTGGTTCGTAAAATTTTCTGAGCGCTAGGTCCCAGTCGGGTTTTTCGAACTTCGTACGGCTTCGTCGGCTCCCGACATGAACTTCGTCGTTGCTTGCGTTCTCACATTTTATTTTGGCAGCCTGTGATCATTGCTCGATTTGAGCGGACGTCTGTATGTAGGCATGCTTTCATTCATGGTTCATGACGGGATCGGAAGATCGACTTTGTTTCTTTTATTTTACACTAACAATGCAAGCGAATATGCGTAAGAAGAGTTACTCGCTCTAGCATTCGTATGCCATATAAAGTGTGAAGGAAAGAATCGATCAATTTGTGGAGAACAGCGGGGCATGAGAAGAACGGTGCGATTCGTCTTCTTTTGCTTCTCTTACAATAACAAACCATGTATCGTCCGTCCGTCTGCGTTTGTTTTCAATTTTGCATTTTATGGTTTTTGGAAGAAATTTTGCTTTTCGTAACTTTGTTCTGCTTCTTGTTCGATGCCAAAGCTTTGTAAAGCGCTGGCACGATGTACGTTGCGAGTATAGCGTGCTGTTGAAGAATTTGTTTAGTCAGATGATCTACTTTAGTAGGAATATCAATTCACTGTACACGTTATACCAGCAAAAATAAAAACTGAGAGCATGGAAATATTTCAGAGAAAATATTTATATTATGTCTCTGGTAATATAAAGTATAATTTGAAATAAATCTACTTTAGCCCATTAGCCACGATGTCATTTTTATTTTTTTTTTATTTTTGCTTCCATTAACTTTTTATTTTTGCTGGTATAACGTGTACAGTGAATTGATATTCCTACTAAAGTAGATC
>OX451347.1:16577615-16641550 GCA_949629155.1 Myopa testacea
GTGCAGGGTATAAAAAAGCAACAGAAAAACACTCGCATAATTTTACAGCAGCTGAAATAGAAAAAATAATTAATTGTAAACAAACACAAACAAATAAGAAGAATAAGAACACTTTTGCTTTCGTCAAAATTAGAATTAGCTCGGATGCGGGACGCAAATTGCGGCAGCAAATTAGGGAAGTAAAATCGAAAGCAAACTTTTTTCTCGATCTCCATAAGAGCCCGTGTAATTTTGACTAAAAATGAATCTGCGTCTTGCGTCTCTGATTGTGTTTAAGGCAGCGGTTCCCAAACTGTGGGTCGCGACCCAAAGGGGGGTCACGTGATAACCTAAAGGGGGTCGTGGAGTTTTTAATTTCTGTTTTACGTATTTAAAAAAAATACTTACAAAAATCTATTTAATGCAAATTTCAAAATTGCAAATGAGCAAAATTTAATGCTCATCAATCACATTAAATTTTTTTCTATAAATATACATACTAAATTTTTAATAATAATGTTTGTTTAGTTTTATTCTATGAATACATTACTTTTTACAACTTGCAAATGTGCTTATATTATTTTATTGTTTTGTCTAATAATGTTTTATGCCAATGTTTTATTTTTTTCTTATGTGGGTCGCAGTATCAGAAAGTTTGGAAACCACTGGTTTAAGGCATATCTCGTCATCTCTGATTGAAACTATCGAATAAATTAATTTTAAAACTATCGAATAAAGTAATATAATTTTCAAGTATCGAATAACTCGATAGTTGTTATTCGATAGTTCCCGATCACTAATCAGGCCTCAGCTTGAATCAGAGATAATTATCTCTGGGTTGAATTCACGACAGTGATCATTGACCGACGAACTTTCGGTGTATTCGGGCTGAGTGTTTCGCTAACATTGAGAACTTGGGGAATAGTCGCGTGATCGCTTTTTTACACTTTCTATTTGTATGCATTTGAATAACAGTACATAAAATATATTTTATCCATTCGGTCATGCACAAAAATATGTGTATACGTTCTACTTACGAATAACTACTGTACCGTAGAAATAAAGCCTCAGGTATAAAGTTATTAGACTCTTTTAGATGGCATTTATTACATTTTCTAAGTTCTTGTCCAAACGGAAATATGAGAAGTTTTCAATAAGAAGTTATAAGTGAAACGTCTTTCATTATAGTGTTTACAGAAAGTACGTTTTTTAAGCTTTTAAATATTAAGCAATTAAGTCCTCAACGTTATTCTTTTTGAATACTAACACAAATCTTGTCGCATAATTATAAACACGATGGAAAACAATAAAAAAATATGATATAAACGGAAAATAAAAAATTAACTATGAAGTCAAAGTTAAAACTGAAAAAGTTGAATTTAAAAATATTACAAATTTTTTAAAAGGAAATAATAATGAAATGGAAACGAAATCTTCCAAGTAAAAATGAAAATACATCAATTCGCAATGATATTTTCCATTTGTAAATGCGAATAGATCAAGTGTAAATGAGAATACGTCATTTCTAAATGAGATTTTACAGGTGAAAGTGAGAAGACATCGCTTAAAAATGAGTTATTTGTAAATGAGAAGAATTGAAAATGAGCTTTTGTAAATGAGAATAGGTCAATTGAGAATGAGAATCTTTATTTGTAAATCAGAATAGAACATATGTACCTGAGAACAGATCAAGAAATAAGGAGTTATTTTAAGTAATCCGTTATTTAAAAATTAAATAACATTAACTTATTTCAAATAATTGTTGGAATAAAAAAATTGGAATAACATTCATATTTGAAATAAAGTGGTCTTTTGAAATGATCATGCAGATTCAATCATTATTTTGAGTGGCTATATTTTGGAGAAGCTCTGGAACTACATATATAATTTTCTGGAACTAACTAACTAAGGGCCAGTTTTTCGGTGCTCGGTTACCGTCGTTTCTCGGTTAACCTCCGTTTAAACCACACATTGTGTTTTTCAGTACATAGTTAACCGCCGTTTAACCGTTTAACCAACATTGCTGAGTTAAACTCCGGTTAATTTATCTTTTTAATAGATAAAGAAACAGCTGTTTCTTCGAGTACAGACACTTACCTTTGTTCATAACTATGCTAATAATTTTGCTTATTTGCACCACAAAAGCTGTTCCCTTTGTAAAAATGAAAATATTGACAAGTGCTGCCAAAATCGGTTTAGGTATACGCTAAATATTCGTTGCATTTAGATAAATTATCCATAAAATATAGATAAGATACGTTTAACATAGATAAGTTAAACTCGCACTGTAAAACCCAAATCTCAGTTAACTTTTGTTCGACCTTTAACTAAACGTCGTTTAAACGAGCACTGAAAAACTGGCCCTAAATCTTATAGGCTAAACAAAGTTGTGGCGACTAGATGCAACTTCAATTGTGGAGGGCTGTCAACCAAACTAGCATGAAACATCAGAAGCCTCATCTTCTAGAGAACTTGTTACAATGAGAGAACAAATATTACAAAATTGTAAACAAAAAACTAGTAAGAGTGCTATATTCGGCATGGCCGAATCTCCTGTGATCGTGATTTAAACAGACAGACAGACGGATGGACATGGCTAAATCGACTCAGGAGGTGATGATACTCAAGAATATATATACTTTTCTATACCTATCGTCTCTATTTCCATGCATTACACATTTCGGCCTGGCCGATACCCTACACCTAAAAGTTTTGAAAAATTATCTTATTATCAATTATATTAATTAATTAAAAAAATTTATTTATTAAAATTTTTAGTTTATTTAGATTTCTCATTGCAGAACAGTAGCATTATAGAGTGAAATGCAAACTGAAAGTAGAGGAAATATGTGGTTATAAGAAGGAAAGCTTATAATCACATTTATTCACAGACGGGTATAAATACAGTGTCGTAGCTAAGGGGGGAGGGGAGGGGGCTGGCGGTCCGACCAGTTGGCAGTTTTGGAAATCAAATATTGATTTATTGAATTCTAGGAATTTTTGGGGCTGCAAGTTGATTAACCTTCCCGGGCTCCATGAGTCTTAGCTACGCCTTTGTATAAATAGTAGGCGTGGTCGTTACCTGTTTTAAAAACAAAATAACTAGCTCAGTTGTTATATTATTGTATTCAAATTTAAACTTTATTTCCGTAGTAATAAATTTGTTTTCATGATCTATACCGTATAAGTAATGTAAAAGTGGGTGGACCGCGCCCAGTTTGGCTGTTATAATGTTTTATTGGAAAATAAGTTGTTATGTAAAGTTTTATTCAGGAAGTATTTAACAATATAACCATTTAGGAGACCCTCTTTTGCCTCAGGAATGAAATTTTGTTGTCATAACTCAAAAACGAACGCTGATATCACATTTCTAATAGAAAATAGGCGTGATCGTTGAGGGATTTTGCCATTTTCAATACAAACCAGCACACCACAAGAATCAATATTTCTGCAAAATTTCATCACGATATTTTCACCGGTTCTCCTGTGATCGTGATTTGAACCGACAGACAGACAGACCGACGGACATGGCTAAATCGACTCAGGAAGTGATGCTACTCAAGAATATATATACTTTTCTATACCTATCGTCTCTATTTCCATGTGTTTCGTGACAAAGTAAATACATACGCTTAACCTTAAGGTGTAGGGTATAACAACAAAACACACAAAGAAGAAAGGAGAAGGAACTTCAGCCATCAACAAAATTCGCTGGATTAAAAATTAAGCGTTAAACACAATCGGAGCAACAGGATACAAGATACATTTTTAGCTGTCAAATTTACATGGGCTCTTATGGAGATCGAGAAAAAAGTTTGCTTTCCATTTTGTCGCTCTGGTTTGCGTTCCATTTTGTATCTTGTCTCCGGGCTATTTCTAATTTTGACAGCAACAAAATCATTCTTGTTCTTCGGTGTGTTTGGTTACATTCTGTCATGTAAAATTTGACAATTTTCATTGTGGGGGGGTGTTGGCATCTTGGCATCTTAACGCCAATTTATTTAATTTAATATTTAACGTAATTATTATTATTATTACTAGCAATTTACATATTTTTGAAATATGAAAATATTCTGCATTCTTATTTACAAAAATTACTTAAAATATTTATCAATTCCTAAAAGATACTGGGAATAAAAGATACATTTTGGAGAATTATAAATAAAAAACAAGATGCAGAAAAAGGTTGCAATTCCTCTATCAACCCTTTCAACATGTTCATTTTTACTATATGGAAATTCCCCTAAAAAAGGAGGATGGCGAAAAAGTAAAAAGCAGTTGAAGGTCATTACAAGAAATAACGGAAAATACAATGAAAAAATTAATGCGAACTCATACAGCTAGATTCCAATATACAGTAGGTATAGACATGCAGTACGTAAACGATAAGCTTGCTGCTGCTACTGACAAGTCAAATCGATCCATGCTACTGAGAAGTCAAATCGATCCATACAGTGCTTTCGTTGAAAGCCGTTTTTTGTTCTTGCCGTTATGTTGATCATCAACCATTTGTTTACCCAAGCCAGCTGACAGACTCGGCTCGCAGATGGAGCAAAAGGGCCCAAATCATGGTTATGCGATTATTCACTCACTCATTCATCGAGATCTGTTATGTTTACAATCATTAACAATTTTTTTGTATGCGTTGAACTGTTTGTTGTGTGTGTATACTTATTTTCTTGCATCGAAGACATTTCCGCATTTATTGAGTTTTTGGTGGTTTGAAACTAGTTTTGTTCTTCATGATCGGTGTCCAAATTTTGTACAGCGTTAACTTTGCGAGTATAGCTTTAACCACAACCATAGCGGCCAGCTACAAGATACGTGCTGCATCTGTCAAAGCAATTGCGTTGGCCCTTATGGGAAACAAGAAAAAAACATTGATTTCCAGTCGCCGCTACGTATTTTGTGGTCGCCGCTAGCTTCACCGGAATTTCCAAGTTGTAAAAATGAACAACGGCGAAAGAGTTAGGGTTGTTTCAAGCCATATAAAGCCTTCGTTAGCTTGTATACTTTATTGGGATTGTTTGTATCTTCAAACATGGACGGTTGCCGCATATATACGTCGTCGTTTAATTCTACGTTTAAGTAACAGCTAACAGCTGATACTTAACCGCTAATGCCAACAATATGCGAATTGTTGAATAACGCACTACTGGTGCGAATGTTTCTTTGTAGTCTAAATTATGTTTTTGGGAACAACCCTGCGCCACCAACCTAGCTTTATATTTATCTATAGATCCGTCTGGTTTTCTTTTAACAGCAAACACCCATTTTGATCCAATTATATTTTTATTAATCGGCTTATCTACCAAAATCCAGGTTTTGTTTTTTACCAACGAATTGTATTCTGCGTCCATTGCATTCTTCCATTGTAGGGCTTCATCTGAATTTAAGGCTTAATTAATGGTTTGTGGGTTTTCAATTATTAAATTTAACATTTCCGGTGCATTAGTATACAGTTTTCTCGGTCGGCCTTTCTTTCCAGTTCTTATAATTTTCGGCCTCCGTTTTCCTCTTTTTTCGACTTTTTGTTCATTGTCATTAACTTCGCCATTAACTTAAAGTTCTTCATTTTTTTCCTCAGCATCTGAAATTTCACTACTTGCATTACTCGCGGTTTCATATGAATCTTCAGCATTCACAGTTTCTTCGGAAGTAGATGTAATTTTATTTTCCTTCTCCATCTTTGGCCCGATATCGAAAAGATTTATGCAAAAGGCTTCCTTCTTATTCTCTTCAGGATTGACCACTTTCTGAAATGAATCTTCGAAAAATATAACATCTCTTGCTTTCACAATTGTACGATTTTTTATATATTATATTATACAATCTTTATTATTATAGATATATTATACTTATACTATATACGATATATTATACAATCTATAACCCTTAGTTAAGTTTTCATATCCAACTAGCTTCAATTTTATGCCCTTTGGTTGGAATTTTCCCTTATTTTGGTTTTTATTTAACGCTATTGCATCACATCCAAATGGGCGGAAATGAGATACCGATGGGTTCTTTTTACACCATCTTTCATAAGGAGTAATATCACCTAGAAGTTTTGTAGGACATATATTACAAATATATGTTGCAGTATTTATAGCCTCGGCCCATAAGTTTTGAGGAAGACCCGATTCATGAAGCATGCACCTCGCCATTTCAACAAGAGTTCTATTTACTCGTTCAGCAATTCCGTTTTGCTGAGGCGTATAGCTAACAGTGGTTTGATGTAGTATACCCTTACCTTGTAAATAATCATTGAATTTAGAATTCACAAACTCCTTACCGTTGTCACTCCTGAGGTTTTTAATTGAATGGCCTGTTTGCTTCTCCATCATCATAGCAAAATTTTTGAAGACTTCAAATGCTTCGAATTTTTTCTTTAAAATATACGTTGTTATGTAGCGAGAATAGTCGTCAGTAAATGTCATAAAATAATATGCACCGCCCAATGATTTTATTTGAAAAGGACCACATAAATCAGTATGTACTGAAGTATTTCATTTGTATTAATCTCTGAATAACTATCATATGGCTTTGCGCATATTTTACTAATAGAGCACGTTTCGCACGCAAAAGTTTTTGGAACATTTACACTTAAGCCTCTGACCATATTTTTATTTGACAGTTTTTATAAGTCCTTTATATTTAAATGACCGTAGCGCGAATGCCATTTTTCAAAGTTATCATTATTTGCAACACTATTTACGAAAACATACTGAGCTTTAACACTTGCCCAAAAAATACCAATTTCTTTGTTCGCTGTGAACAATCTTTGTTTACATTTGTTTCTTATGTCTGCACTATTATTGGAAAAAAAACAGTATGACCAGCTTCTACAAGTTTACTAATCGAAAGAAAATTTGAATGTAAATTGGGTACAAAAAGAACATTTAAGAGGGTTATGTTCATAAATTCTGATTTCAATTTCACAGTCCCTTTTCCTTCTGCATAAACACTTTCTCCAGAAGCTAACAAAATTGTCTGTCTTTGACTTTTTATATTCGTAAACATTTCTTTAGACTTGCACATATGACACGATGCTCCGCTGTCCAATTTCCAGCCGTCTCTGTCTATCTTCCCGTCTACAATACACAATGCTGCTGCAATTGACTCACCACCACTTGCTCTACAATGAGAGCGAATGTGACCTCTTTGGCCGCATTTATAACATTTTATATTTTTGCCCTGCTCGAACCTACATGTTTTCTTATTTTGTCTATTGTTTGTATATCTTGTAGACTTCTCATTTTTCGCATTCACTGCTGGTACTTGTTCATCACTCGTGTAGTTTTTTCCGCCTTGCCGACGTTCTTCTTCCAGAACTTTCGAGATCAGCTGTTCAAATCTCGGCAAGTCATCTCGACTCTCCACTGCTACAACGAAACTCTCCATTTCTTCCGGTAGAGTGCATAATAATAGAACAGAAATGAAATCCTCGTTCATCTCAATACCAATGCTTTTTAGGTCATCTACAATGCCGCAGAATTCACCAATCTGGCTAGAAATTTTTTCATTAGGTCTTATTTTGAACCGTACTAAGTTTTTGAAAAGGTTAACTTTTCTGCATGCCGTATTTGCTTGATATAAGTCACTCAACATTTTCCAAACGCTCTTTGCTGTTTTGCAATTCTCGATGTGAACCAATTCACTTGGTTTAACAGTCAAGGTTATCGTTGCAAGCGCTTTTTGATCAGCAATTCTCCATACTGCAGCCTTTTCAGCCTCCGTCGCACAGTGGCCGGTTTTTCAACTTAGCGGTCAAAAATCCATATCTTTTGACTCTCTTGGAATTTTTTATTTCGGTTTTTTTTGTTGGATTTTTCTAATCTTAAGCTTTAATGTGAGACTAAAATCATAAAAATCTATCGTTGAAAACCAGAGATATGAGAGTTTCAATCAGGGTACCTATTAAAATTTTCTTAAAAGCCTAAAAAAGAGATTATAAAAATAATACATTTCTTTTTATTTAATGATTAAAGACTTTTTATTATCAATAACGAACATACTAATAACATAGGTTAATAAAAATAAGGTAATAAGTAAGGAACTAATGAAAATTAAACAATTTTTTCAAAACATTCATTGATAGAATTCCGCTCATCTAGTACTAAATTTTGTGCATCACTATCTAACTCGATTGAGCTAGATTTCCATTTTTGGCGGATATTTGAAATATATGGATCCGATGTGCACAGCAAAACTGCAACCAGATCCTCATTGGTACAATATCTTGAAATTTTCCTTGTGTTGTGCTCACGAAAGAATCTGTAATCCTTGTTTCTTTTTTCTTGTGCTTCTTCAGAAAGATCACCAAGTGGAAGTAGACTATTTTCAATAATTTGCTCTCCATGATAAAGAATTTTATGAATTGTTGATGGCATATTCCTCCAGGGATATTTTTCGTTGTAAATTTCTGCGGTTTTCTTTGCATAACACCAAATTTTTTGGCATCAATCATCCTGCTGCATGCTATAACTTCTATTATTATTTTGAATCGCGTAATTAATTGGTCTACCCTTTCCTTCGCTGCCATTATCAGTCATGGTTTCTTCTTCAAAAACGAGCTCAGTTTTCATCCATTCTGTGTTGCGTTGGTACAGTTTTTCCTTATTTCGATTCACATCTGTGTAACGTTTTTTTAAATGCGATAAAAAGTTAGATATTTTCTTTTTATATGTCTCTTCTTGATCGCATGAGTCAAAAAAACGATCACTTAGAATATGCGAAGTAACATCTTCGTCGTCTTTTCGTAAGAAGTAAATATCTGCCAAATTTTTATATGTGAACTTAGCCATGTTTTTGCCAAGAAAATGGAAACTCGATGAACGCAACTCTTTAAATACTCTTTCCGTCACGGATTTTTTTACCTATGCACATGTAATACTTACCTGTTACCCATTTATGAGAAATTTTTATGTGCCTAAATTTTCCATTTTACAGGTAAAATATATTAGGACAGGTACTTTTACAGTACATATGTAATAAGAGCTAATTACATGATAATTAAAAAACCTAATTAGTGCAAATATACATATAATTTGAAAGAAAAGTATAACACTAACAAAAAAAAAATAACGGAAAACATGTTAAAAACGTTTGCAGTGTGTGACTTTGACTCATATAATGGGCTCTATCGCCCGGTGGGGCAAACCGATGCAAAAAAAATTGGTATGGGCTTTTAGAGGAAACTTCCAGCTTTACAATGGTGTAAAATTTGTTTTGGAGCATTCTGGAGCGCAAAAGTCCTGCTCCAAAATACGACGAAATTTAACCAAATTTGGAGCATTTCTGGAATTCTTGTTACGTAATAACTATACCACAGTTTTACTCAATTGTAACAACATTTGACAACGAATATATCCAAGAATTTAATAAAAAAAACCGGAACTTAATATCTGAAATATTGACAGAGATATGGATATCTAAATCTGTGAAAAGTTGAAAAAATGTGTTTATTTTAGTTGAAAATAAAAAGTGCTGTCTTTTATTGCATAGTTACTAATGAAATAATCAAGATAAAGCTGTAATTTTTTGGCTCCCTAGGTTCTCAGGTTTCTACTTTCATATGACCTAACCCATTTTGAAATCGGTGACATTGAAAAAAATGACTTTTGGCCGCTAAGTTGAAAAACCGGCCACTGTGCGTCGGACAATCTGACACGACAGCTTCCCACAGATCCAACGTAATTAACAAACTTTTTGTTTGTATGGACCATGTCACATAATTTTCACCATTTAGCTTTTCAATGCTTGCTACAGAATTCATTTTGACTTTTTAATTATAATTTTAACTAATCACGGGGTTCTGGGCCCATAACCTTTGTTAGAATTTTTGCTTATGCAAACACGGCGACCGATATGTTTGACTTCATTTATTCAAGTGAGAGTAACTTTAATATTATACATACAAATTTAACGTCAAGTTGGTAATCCTGAGAAATAAGGTTTTACGTTGAGTTGCAGTTGGGTTGTAGAGTTGCCAACAGTCGTTGAGCTACATTCTACAATGTGTTTACAGCATAATAAATACAAGTAGCCAAAAAATTGGTCTTTAAAAAGTATTATGCTTCGGTATTTAAAAGGTATTAAAAGAAAGTATGCTTCGTAATTTTCACTTTTCTCGAAAACTACAAAACATAGATCCTTCCGGTTTCAAGCACTTCCTCTAAAAGTGATTAGAGAATTTTATGGTCACAAAAAAAATTTATACTTAATACCGTAATTTTTAAAAAAAGTGCAACCAAAAATTTTGTTTTTTGTAAATTTTAAATTCGGCATTAATTTTCTCAAAAACTGTTTGACGTAGGAACCTAATTTAAAAAGGATATTAAGAAACGGATACTTGGCTTTGAAAATCAGTGAGCAAAAGTTATCTAGGCCAAACCATTATTTTTTAATATTTTTTTCTGATGTTAAGTCGGGTTTTTTCTTTTCTCACAATGGGCCTATAAGGCCTAGGTGGAAGTGGCCGCTTTGCGGCCACACGCCCTCTTAACCTAAGTCGGGTTTTTAGAAAATTGGCCCTCCCGCCTAAACGGGGGAAAATGCACCCCCCAGCCCCTCCCGATACGATTTTTTTCATGTTTCGACCAGATCTACCTGTTAAAGAACTTGTTGTTGAACAACACTTTACATTATTATTATAAAATTCAATCACATATTGTTTTGTTGTTTGCAGTCAAATTCATTATTACGTTTTTCTAGTTTTCGTATGGATACACATTTTTATATACATTATGCTGTAAACACATAGAATATAGCTCAGCGACATTGTAGCTGCATCTTGTCAAAATTACACAGGCTCTTATGGAAAACGAGAAAAAAATAAAAAGTAGCCGCTGCCTCTGCCAATGACGGCGACAATTTTGGAAAATTTTCCAATTTTGTCGCTGTCGCTGCTCTTGTTCTCCTTCTCTTTATGATTGTTTACATGGTATTTAACATTTGAGCTAATATTTTGAGGCAAAATCGTATTGTGTGAGTTTTTATATGACAATTATATTAAATTAAGCTTTATTTATCTATTAGTTTTTATTTTAGAATGGAGTTTGCAGATTTGATTTTGTAAAAATTAAACCCTCTGTTCTCTGCGGCGTCTCAGCAGCGCAGATTTTTGACAATTTGCTGAGACTGTTGTAGCTGAGCTACATTCTATGTGTTTACAGCATTACTTGAAATAAAACTTTCTTCTCATTTTCTATATTGGTGGCTTCTTATTTATTCAAAAGGTCTTCAACTTCTAAAACTACCCGTTCTAGCTTTTTGGCGCACCTTATGCGATACACCCTATATAATATAATATAATATATAATATAATATAATATAATATAATATAATATAATATAATATAATATAATATAATATGATATATAATATAATATAATATACAGGGTGTTTCGCAAAAGAGGGCTCCAAAGACTAGGACTTGTGGGATGCGTCGAGACAAGAAAAAAATCGTTTGGAGGGGTGGTCAATTTCCTCCCGTTTAGGCGGGAGGGGCCATTTTATAAAAATCAGAGGTGAAAATTACGAACTAAACTTCTTCCGCAGAGCGATCTTCTTCCATATATTTGCACCAGTAATTAAACACAAGTAGCCAAAAACTGGTATTTGAAAGGAAAGTATGCTTCGTAATTTGCACTTTTCTCGGAAACTACAAAACATAGATCCTTTAAAGCATTTTCTCTAGAATTGATTAGAGAATGGTCAAAATTGATTTATGGTCAGAAAAATATTTATACTTAATACCGTAATTTAAAAAAAAAATTGCGACCAAAAATTTTTTTTTCGGAATTGTGTTTTTCAAATTTTAATTTTGGCATTAATTTTCTCAAAAACTGTTTGACATAGGAACCTAATTTAAAAAGGATATTAAGAAGCGGATATTTGGTCTTGAAAATCAGCAAGCAAAAGTTATCTACGTTTAACCATTTTTTTTAAATATTATTTTTTTCGATTTTAAGTCGGATTTTTATAAGATGTCCCCTCCCGCCTAAACGAGGGAAATTGACCCCCGAAACACCCTGTATAATATAATAGAATATATAATATAATATATAATATAATATAATATAATATAATATAATATAATGTTATAACCATATTTCTTTATTTTTCTTTTTTTCGAAGCTTTTCGACTGTTCCTTTTCAGGGTTGTACTCTTTTATGAAACGTGTTTGTTTTATATAGAGTTGCCTTCTCAAGCCATGCCCTACAATACACAGTGTAACAACCTCGGCCAAGCTGACCAAACATCGACCTCAATGTAATATTAATATACAATATTATTCATGATAATTTAGTTAAAAGTGTGACCTTCAGCGGCCAGAAGCTTCGGATCCTTCAATCCTCTTGTTACAATCCCTTTGTTTTCCATTTCTTCATGCGGAAGGCTTCTACCACACCATCATAGGGTAATTGCGTGAGCTGACAATTTTCTATATCTCTGATCACATATCGATCATGTAGAATAGAACTTTGTGGATTACATATGGTCCACGGTATTTAGGTATAAGTTTCTTTTTGGGTCCAACTACAGTATTAACGTTACGAATTACGACAAAATCACCTTTGCAGTATTCTTTCGCAGACTTGCTACGTTTGGCAAATAGTCTTTGGCTATAATCCTGTGAACTTTCAATGGCATCTGCAGCCGAAAGTCTCATTTTCTCCAAGTTACACTCTGAAACACTTTCCTTCTCTTCTAGGTGTTATGTTGTGATATCTATCTGTTCCGCTCTCTGATCGATCCCAAAAAGTAATCTACTGGGTGTCTGTCGGGTAGATGCATGTATGACGTTATTTAAACTATATTCAATTCGGCCCAACAAATGAGACCAGTCCGCATGATCACCAGGCTTACTCAACTTACCTAGCATTGACTTAATGACCCTATTTACCCTTTCCACCTGTCCACTGGCTTGAGGAGAAGCGGTGGCGACTTTTACATGAGAAATATTATGTTTTAACAAATATTCACTAATTTCGAGGGAGGTAAAACATGTTCCGCGATCGGTTACAATACGCTGGTCCGTCGGCTGTAATAACTAAAATATTTATCCATACATGCGATTACCTCTCTCGTGCTAATAGAATTAACAGGGTATAAACGAACGTATTTCGTAAAGGCATCGACTATTACTAAGATGTGTTTACGTTTAGAGGCAATTGATGGTAGGGGACCGAAATGATCAAGATGTATAGTATCAAAGAGAATCGATTCCTTCGGAATACTGCAATTTTTTCTCTTTTATAGACACAGGGATGGAATACATATTGCAACGAACTCAATTCTTGATAAATATATTTACCTTATCTGCCATTTTGGGAAACCAGTAGTGTTTATTCAAATGACTACAAGTTTTTTCCACACAGTCACACACAGTCCATAAGTTTTCTGGATTATGGTTTTACCACAGGTTGAGGCTGTTATTAATGAAACAGTAACTTAGAAAACGATTTCTGGCCGAATAAATAACGGTCAAAGGTATACCTAAAACTCCATTGGATATTGGTTTTAATATTGAGTCGAAGGCTAATGAAAAATTAAAGGAGAAGGAAAAAGAATGCATAGGAATAAAGAAAGATATAGAAAAGTGTTTATATACATGATCAGCGTTGTATATAATTGCTATTGCTATTTCGGAACATGCCAACGTTCCTCATCAGCAATCCTTTGTCGGTCTTTATTCTTGTACAACATTCGCTATATAAGCTTCGTCGCTTGCAATGGAACAATTTAATGTGAATTACAAGCTCTAGAAGAGACTTAGAAGGAAATAATTGTACACACCACAAGTTGTTTTTGCCAAATCTGTTTGCATTTTGTGTTTTACATGCTCCCTCTATGCTCTCATGCTCTCTATCTCTTTTTTTATTTTATTCAATATTATCTCGATACACTTATTCCAGCGATTTTCCAACTTCTTGATCCCGTCCGAAAAGTAATTTTCCGGAAGGTCTGCAAAATACTCCTCCGTAAGCTAAATTTTTTATAGATGAGCCATCTTTTGAGGTGGGAAGAGATAATAGTCCGAGGGAGCCAAATCGGGCGAATACGGTGGATGCGAGAGCAATTGGAGCCGTAAGTCATTGATTTTAGCCGCGGTTACGATGCTCTTGTGCCGGCGCATTGTCTTGCAAAAACAACATTTTTTTCGCTTCATGTGTATCTGCTAGCTCGCGCATCTTCACTTACCGGTCAGCCAACACCATTTTTGTATTGTCCATTTATTTTTTTGACATTGTCCTCTGTAACCGCATCGGAGTTCCTGCCACTGCGGACTTGACCGGTTGCGGCCACCTCGAAACTCTCGAAACCAATATTTGACGGTGTAATCTGACGGAGCATTAGCCCCATAATATTTATCCAACTTTTCTTTTGTGTCCTTCACCGTTTTGCCTCTCAAAAAATAATGTTTTATGAGAGAACGAAAATCGTTTGCCAAACACGTCAACAACAATCAGCTGTCAAAACAAAACTTAATACAGTATCGCACTGAAATTTGCATGTCTGCCTAAATATGACCGGACTTCAAGGCACCATAACCTTTTTTGCAGTAGCAGCGCATTCTGGCGGTCATGGAGGTTACTTTTCACCCCACCTAGTAAGAGATAACCCAACATGCTATATACCAGTGAAAAGGAAAAATTATGGGCTTTGAAATGACAGGTTCCAAATTGTAGCTTCATTGTCATATAAGAGAGAAAAAAACATGCATTTTTTAATGTCACCTCCACTTTTTTTTTTGTAAAACTAAATTATCTCCATAATTATGTAGAAAATCAAAAAAGTCCCCCTAAACGCAATTTTTACCGCACGTTTTACCAAATGTTTTGGTTTTTTTGGGACCTTTAGAGTATGAAATTGGGAAACTTCTAAAAATGGGTTGTGGCATTTTATTATATCCTACACTGCATAATAAATATACAGTGCATTATATATTATATATATTATATTATTATATAAATTATATATTATATATACATACATATATTATTATTATATATTATACAGTATAGAATAGCATTATCCGTTAATATGCCAAATATGGGCGTGATCCGCCCACTTTTAGGTTACACAGGCAAAAGAAGGTCTCCTCAATGGTTATATTGTTAGATATATAAACTTCCTGAATAAAACTTTATATAACAACTTCTTTTCCAATAAAGCATTATAACACCAAAACTGAGCGCGGTCCGCCCACTTTTACACTACTTATACAGTATAGCTACTGAAAACAAATTTATTATCACGTAAATAAAGTTTGATTTGAACACAATAATAAAACAACTAAGCTCGATATTTTGTTTTGAAAGCATGTAACGACCACGCCTGCTATTTATTCAGTGGCGTAGCTAGGAATCATGGAGCCCGGGACGGTTAATCAACTTGAGGCCTTAAAAATTCCTAGCATTCAATAAGTCAATACTTGATTTCCAAAACTGCCGCCCCCGAAATTGTGCTGCCCCGGGGGGCTGCCACACCCGTCCCCCTAGCTACGCCACTGTATTTATACCCGTCTGTGATTAAATGTGATTATGAGGTAGCTTTCCTTATAACCACATATTTCCTCTAGTTTTAGTTTGTATTTCACTCTATAGTGTTACTGTTCTGCAATGAGAAATCTAAATAAATTAAAAATTTAAATAAATAAATTTTAATAATTAATTAATATAATTAATGATAAGATAATTTTTCAAACCTTTTAGGTATAGGGTTTTAAACATTCGGACAGGCCGAATTTAGCACTCTTACTGGTTTTTTAATCGCTGAGTCAGGCCTTTAATTTTTATATAGTATAAAGATTATATTATATTATGCTAGCGCTCCCCTGGTGTGCTTCGCTACACGCAAACGGAATATTATCGATTGTAATCAATTAAAACTAAAGGATTTCTCTCTATATCATTCTTTTATTTGAAAAAGTGAAAGAAAAGCTCAAAGATTATTGATCCTAATTCACAAAATATTTCGATAAACAACACTTTTTTTATCTTCTGCAGCGTTAATGAATAAGTTTTTCGGTGCACCCACTCTTGAACATGCTATATTAAACTGCCCATGAGAGAAACAAAATTTCCCAATTTTAGATCCATCTGTGAAAATGGCAATGTCTAATTCCTCCACAATGTTGCCTCCAGAAAAATAGCTTCGATTTGGGAGAGAAATGGCTGGGTTTTGAATAGTCTGATTTGTTTAGGATTACCATTTCGTCCGACAGTTCCTACAAAGGTCACTACTCCTAGATATCCAGCAGTTGAGCTCTCCTAATCTAAAGGTTAGAGATCCCCAGGGGAAACCCCCTTTTGCTATACATTTAGTTTCTAAATCTATTGGAAGATTTAGAATAGTGTTTAGGGAATCAGTCGGGCAGGACCGCACAGCGGCCGGTTTTTCAACTTAGCGGCCAAAAGTAATTTTTTTCAATGTCTCCGATTTCAAATGGGTTAGGTCATATGAAAGTAGAAACCTGAGAACCTAGGGAGCCAAAAAATTACAGCTTTATCTTGATTATTTCATTAGTAACTATGCAATAAAAAACAGCGCTTTCTATTTTCAACTAAAATAAACACATTTTTTCAACTTTTCCCAGATTTAGATATCCATATCTCTGTCAATATTTCAGATATTAAGTTCCGGTTTTTTTTATTAAATTCTTGGATATATTCGTTGTCAAATGTTGTTACAATTGAGGGAGCAATTTCACTTTAGCGGTTTTGCCCGATTTTTTTGTTACTTTTTTTACCGTTATTTTGGACCATTAAAATGGTAAATAACCGCCCACTTTTGTGGGCGTGGCATTATTTTGCGTGTTATCGGCGTTTGAAGGTCGCGAAAGGTCACCTCTTTAAAGGTTTATTATACCCAAATTAGGAAAGGTATACTAACGATCGAGGTGTAAAAGGAAAGGTATTGCCATGCCCCTCATTTCCCTAGTACACCACTTTACCGCCAAGGTTACGGTTTGGAAGATATTTGAGTTTTAAGAAAAAAATTGTGTAGGTGCCATTATAAAACCTTCCCCCTCCCTCTTATATGATAATTAAGGTATATATTAGAAACACTATTTATAAAGCCCATAATTTTCTCTTTTCAGCGATATATAATAGGTCATACTTACTGCTATAGTTGGTAAATTGCAGAAGGAATGATTATTTAAAAACAGTGTCTTATGTGTATTTCATGATGTGTTTTTTTTATTAATTATTATTTATTAAGTAGGAATTTATTCGTCTGGTACAATTTCATAGTGATTATGTCAAACACCGGCTACGCAACAGAATAGTGTTTTGTGGCCAATTTTAGGGGGTGTATGCGTCCTCCGGCCTTCGGCCTACGGCCGCGCTTTTTGATTATAACCCTCAGTATGTCAAACACCGGCTACGCAACAGAATAGTGTTTTGTGGCCAATTTTAGGGCGTGTATGCGTCCTCCGGCCTTCGGCATATGGCCGCGCTTTTTGATTATAACCCTCAGTATGTCAAACACCGGCTACGCAACAGAATAGTGTTTTGTGGCCAATTTTAGGGCGTGTATGCGTCCTCCGGCCTTCGGCCTACGGCCGCGCTTTTTGATTAGAACCCTCAGTATGTCAAACACCGGCTACGCAACAGAATAGTGTTTTGTGGCCAATTTTAGGGGGTGTATGCGTCCTCCGGCCTTCGGCCTACGGCCGCGCTTTTTGATTATAACCCTCAGTATGTCAAACACCGGCTACGCAACAGAATAATGTTTTGTGGCCAATTTTAGGGCGTGTATGCGTCCTTCGGCCTTCGGCCTACGGCCGCGCTTTTTGATTATAACCCTCAGTATGTCAAACACCGGCTACGCAACAGAATAGTGTTTTGTGGCCAATTTTAGGGCGTGTATGCGTCCTCCGGCCTTCGGCATACGGCCGCGCTTTTTGATTATAACCCTCAGTATGTCAAACACCGGCTACGCAACAGAATAGTGTTTTGTGGCCAATTTTAGGGCGTGTATGCGTCCTCCGGCCTTCGGCCTACGGCCGCGCTTTTTGATTAGAACCCTCAGTATGTCAAACACCGGCTACGCAACAGAATAGTGTTTTGTGGCCAATTTTAGGGCGTGTATGCGTCCTCCGGCCTTCGGCCTACGGCCGCGCTTTTTGATTATAACCCTCAGTATGTCAAACACCGGCTACGCAACAGAATAGTGTTTTGTGGCCAATTTTAGGGCACTTTTTGATTATAACCCTCAGTATGTTAAACGATGGTTAATGCTAAAAAACGGAAATTTTGGGGTCTGTAAAACGCTCATTTTTTTATATTTCAGTGAGTGTGGTTGGAATTGTTGGTGCACATGCAACATATTATATATCGTTGAAAAGAGAAAATCATGGGCTTTAAGGTTATTGCTTTTAATATATACCTTAATTGTCATATAAGAGGTAGGGGGAAGGTATATTGTAATAGCCCCTCCACCATTTTTTTCTTAAAACTAAAATATCTCCTAAACAATTGACAATATCGAAAAAATATATATTACTAAAACATAGATGCCAATATTTCCTTTCAATCGGTATATACACCTTCGCTATAGGGCTAATAGTTTGGGACTTATCGCTCACCAAAAATTCTGCATTTCCGCAATTCAAACGCCCATATCTTCTATACGGAAGCCACGCCCCCAAAAAGATTTTGGGATTCGATTCTTCGGTAAAAAACGAAAGCTTAATTTTATTAAGCCCAATTGAGTAAAACTGTGGTATAGTTATTACGTAACAAGAATTCCAGAAATGCTCCAAATTTGGTTAAATTTCGTCGTATTTTGGAGCAGGACTTTTGTGCTCCAAAAGGCTCCAAAACGAATTTTACACCATTGTGAAGCTGAAAGTTTTCTCTAAAAGCCTATACCCGTTTGGTTTGCATCGGTTTGCCTCACCGGTCGCTAGAGCCCATTATATGAGTCAAAGTCACACACTGCAAACGTTTTTAACATGTTTTCCGTTATTTTTTTTTGTTAGTGTTATACTTTTCTTTCAAATTATATATATATTTCAAAGTATGGAAAGGTACTGGGATAGTTTGTAGTAATTAGGTTTTTTTTAAATATTAGGTAATTAGCTCTTACAGAAATAGCTGATATACTAAGTAAATCATTAGAATCCAAAATCTGTGGATTAACTAAACCGATTTTTGAAAGAGTTATTGATAACATCAAGCTTTCAAGCTCCGCGATAATAATTCTGTTTCTAGCAAGCAAGGTCTCGTACAAATGTTCTGTATCCCCCATTTTAGCTTTGGTATTTTTTATTATAATATTGACTGTGTCTGTTAAATTATTGATTTTCTCCTGTATTCTTGTATTTATGAGAATTTGTCTATTTTCTGCCTGAATCAATTCCCTTTGATTAAATTTCACATCTTCGAAGTCATCGTAGTCAGGTGTCCCAGCATATACTCAAATTGGGCTATGATTTAGAATTCGAAGCAACAGGAACGGTTAGACAAAATGTAGTGAATATGGATAAACGGAAGCTGAAAAAAAGCCAAATACAGGAAGAATATCGTGAAATAGGGCTAATAATTGACCAGCCAAAGCAAAGAGAGGGAAATACGAATGATGGAAACACCGCTAGAAGATTTTTCTCAGGTCCTGAGACGGCAGCTTTCATTACAGGAGTGAATGTTGAATTAATTAAGCGATTCAAAATAATAATATAAGTTATAGCATGCAGCAGGATGATTGATGCCAAAAAATTTGGTGAATATGCAAAGAAAACCGCAGAAATTTACAACGAAAGATATCCCTGGAGGAATATGCCATCAACAATTCATAAAATTCTTTATCATGGCGAGCAAATTATTGACAATAGTCTACTTCCACTTGGTGATATTTCTGAAGAAGCACAAGAAAAAAGAAACAAGGATTACAGATTCTTTCGTGAACACAACGCAAGGAAAATTTCAAGATGTTGTACCAATGAGGATTTGCTTGCAGTTTTGCTGTGCACATCGCATCCATATGTTTCAAATATACGCCAAAAATGGAAATCTAGCTCAATCGAGTTAGATAGTTATGCACAAAATTTTCTACTAGATGAGCGGAATTCTATCAATGAATGTTTTAAAAAAATTGTTTAAATTGCATTAGTTCCTTATTTATTACCTTATTTTTATTAATGTATTTCATTAATATGTTCGTTATTGATAATAAAAAGTCTTTAATCATTAAATAAAAAGAAACGTATTATTATACCCTACACCTTAAGGTTAAGGGTTATATTCACTTTGTCACGAAATGTGTAACGCATAGAAATAGAGACGATAGGTATAGAAAAGTATATATATTCTTGATCAGCGTGATCTCCTGAGTCGATTTAGCCATGTCCGTCCGTCTGTCTGTCTGTCTGTTGAAATCACGATCACAGGAGAACCGGTGAAGATATCGTGATGAAATTTTACAGAAATATTCTTCCTTAGGGTGTGCAGGTTGGTATTGAAAATGGGCAAAATCGGTCCACGACCACGCCTATTTTTTAGTAAAAATGTGATATCAGCCGTTGTTTTTTAGTTATGACAACAAAATTTAATTTCTGGGTATAGAGTAACTTCATCCCTTGATATGCCAAATATGGGCGTGATCCGCCCACTTTAAGGTTATACAGGCAAAAGAGGGTCTTAAATGGTTATATTGTTAAATATGTAATCTTCCTCAATCAAACTTTACATAACAACTTCTTTTCTAATAAAAGATTATTACAGAAAAACTAGGCGCGGTCCGCCCACTTTTATACTGCATATACAGCATAACTCATAGAAACAAATTTATGGTGTAGGGTAGCTAAGATTCGGCCAGGCCGAATATAGCTTTCTTACTGGTTTTTATAATGTCTTTTTTGAAGCTTTTAAGAAAATTTTAGTACGTACACTGATTGAAACTCTCATATCTCTGGTTTTCAACGATCGATTTTTATGATTGTAGTCTCACATTAAAGCTTAAGATTAGAAGAATCATTAGAAGAACCGGAATAAAATATTCCAACGGAGTCAAAAGATATGGATTTTTGACCGCTAAGTTGAAAAACCGGCCACTATGGACCGTAGCGTTTCAACTGCTCCTACACAGGCGTGTCGTTGTATTTTGATTAGTCCGCTGTTCATTGCTTGATTTCTAGTTTAATTTCTTGTCGAGGATGACGCCTGAATATCTCCCGATAGTTTGATTTCAGTTCCTCCTAGTAGGGGAAGCTTGAATGCTGATTTCTTAGTTCGGTGTAAATACCACCAGCTCAGTCTTGCTGGGGTTTGCAAGCAGATCGCAATCAATTGCAAATGCGCCAATCACCCTGAGAGCCCCAGATAGCATCCCACTCAACACTATGGGGAGGAATAAGCCCGACTTGACGAGACTTTGAAACAAATATTTGTAAGCACAAGTTTTATCAAATTTTGTTGCTTTATGTTTTTACATGCTCTGTCTATTCAGTCCGCTAAAAATGAGGTAAAAAATATCCAATTATGGCTTTTTTCGGCTTTTTTACGGAAATGTACTCGCAAACCCAGCCTCGATCTTTTGATAAAGGATTTATGCAGGTATAGGCTATAAGGATCAATGAAAAATTACAAATCCAGCTTTTTTTGGCACATGGTGTATATTATATTAGGGTATAATTACTTTTTTCTGTGTATTATTTGTAATAATTTAGTATTTCATATAAATATATAAATTGTACTTGCTCTACTAAATATAAAATTTACATAAAAGCAGACTGAAAAAGAGGAAACTGAAGTCAATGCAATAGCTAGCCATTATGTTCGTAGTCCGGTGCCGACAATCGTCACAAACGACAAACTTCGGGTACCTGTTGAAAGCTAAGCTACTTGTTGAAGTTGGAGTTATTATTCTACTAAGCACGCTTTGTTGCTGCTATGGTAAGTTGTAATTTCAAATAATAACGCCTATCAATTAATCTCTATATACTCTTTAACAGTTTTTCGCATTTGCAATAACTAATGTACGTTTGGGAATAACGTGCAACCTAGCTTACTTGATTACTTTGTTGTTTCCGACTCTACTTTAGTATTATTATTTACACAAATAAGTTTTATATCTGACCATCTTAATCTTTTTAGCACTTGACATTAATCTCAGTTCTTCGTCTCCCTCGTTTACGTTTTCTTACTTTGACTATAATTCCTTCAATGTTGATGAACTATTTCATGTTGGTGGAATGATTGTTTGCGCCCCCTTGTGGAGTGCTCCTTTTATTGATGATAAGGTATACATAGGTACAAAAAACTATACCTGTTTGACTCTTTTTTGAAACCAATACCAACTGTCACTGCTTGCAATGGTTCTTGTCCTAGTACTCTGAGCGTGTTAATGCGGCGATCAAACAAAAAAATTTATATTACTATATTATTACTAGCTGATCCGGCAAATGATGTTCTGCTATATAAATTATAGCAAGCAGGCAAATTGAGGCAAGCACCACACTCACAACATTCAGCACGCCAAGCTATGTATGCATTTATGTCTGGCTGTCTGTCCGTTTTACAACGCCCACATATGTCACTTTATACTTTACGACCTATTCTCATATCTACCAAATATAAGTAGAAAATTTCATAAAAATCGGCTTAGCCGTTTGGGAGGAGTTTGAACACAAACACCGTGACACGAGATTTTTATATATATAGATTTATTATATTATTATATTATAGTATATTAATATTATATTACCTCTGATAATTTCACCACTTGTTTTCAATCCTTATGGAAACTAGCAACAGTTTTACCGATACCTAAGAAGTCCTCTGCCTCTGAACTTGCGGACTATCGACCAATAAGTATTTTGTCGGTCATATCGAAAATGATAGAAGCTTCACAAATCTACAGTCATATTGCAAATGAGAGTATGCTCAATCCTCTACAGTCAGGTTTTCGACCTGGGCATAGTTGCACTACGGTGATGCTGAAGATAACTGATGACATTCTCTGCCTCTTAGACTTTTCAAAGGTTTTCGATAGTGTTGACGATTTACTTCTATGTAATAAGCTAAATAAAAATTGTCTCTTCTCTCCTAGTGTAGCTAACCTTATCAGGTCTTTTCTATCTGATCGGTTTCAAAGAGTAAAAGTTGGAAATGCGTTCTCTGACTTTAGGAGAGTTGTGGTAGGAGGGCCCCAGGGTTCGGTGTTGGGTCCTTTGTTGTTTACTATGTTCTTAAATGATTTATTTAATGTTGTACAGATAGTTAACATACAAGCTTATGCTGATGATGTGCAAGTATATTTGTCGAGCCCAGTTAAGTCCATAGATGAGTTGTGTAGGAAAATTAATGATGACCTTAAAAACATTGCCTTATAGTCAAAAATGAATTATTTAAAATTAATGGGGTCATTCTGTATCTTTCAACGGAAACCTCGGTGCACGTTCCCAACCGAACGCCGTGTTCTCAAATTTCTATTCACTATCTTTTCCAATGGATTTCATTGAGCGTACTCGGTTTTGTTCAACTTTCCAGGCTACTTCAAGGACCGAACGGTTGGCTGTGCATACATATTCTACACTCGTTTATGTTAAGCATTAACCACAACCAAGGCTACAGGCTACAGGCTACTAACTGCAAAAGTAGCTAACTTCCAGCACTAACCTCAGTGCTTCCAGTGATAGCGGCGTGAAGCCAGCAGCAAATGTCAAAACGCAAATCTTTTTATATGTAAAACGTAAACAAACACAAAAGAAGAAGAAGCATAGCTACGCCGCCAGAGAAAAATAGAACTCGATCGACTGCAAGCGGCGTGAAGCCTAGCGGCTAGCTGCAAGATGTGTAGCGGCTAACCGCAGATACGTAGCGGCACTGGAAATCAATGTTTTTTTTCTTGTTCCCCATAAGGGCCAATGTAATTTTGACAGATGCCGCTTGTATCTTGTAGCCTGTAGCCTTGGTTGTGGTTAATGTTTTATGCAGACAGTTTGCTCTTTTCGTAATTGTAATTGTAGCGTTCAATAATTTTGTTTTGTGCTTTCTTTTTCTCGCGCAATTAGCAAATTTTTCGCCCACTTCCCGATATGCTAGGCTCTTGAAATTTTGATAAATGAAATCATTTTGACTTTAAAATATTGAAATAATTTTGACTTAAAAATATTTTCAAAAAATTAAAATAACTGTGACATCTTGCATATTTCAATCAGTTATAAAATATCTATAAAATATCGTTTTAAATCTTAACACCTTCATGGAGTTGCGAATCTGTATGATGCTAGAAAAATTATTTTAAACTTTTTGGTTCATTAAAAAACGTTTTATATAAAAATGTTTTTTATTTTCTGAATCAACTGTACAATAAAGAAAAAAATTTGGTGGTTCAATTCTTCTATTTTCATAAAATAGCGATATCTTCTAAACTATAAGGAACATATGTTGGACGTGCATTCTGCTGTCAAAAAAACATAAATAAACATTCATTGCATATCTCATAAACTAAAGGAACAACTAAAACTAAATAAACAAACATTCATTGCATAACTTATTAACTAAATGCAGAAAAGGCTAGATGGTGAATGTTCGATTCCGAAATTAAGCCTGCCTCTGCTGAACCGCTTCCGCAAGGATGTCTCTAAGCCGCTGCAGTGCTGCCGTGTTGGCTTCCAGCACTGCCTTCAACATGCGATTCTGTTCACGCATCTCTCCAACAACTGCCGATTGCGTCGCATTATGTTCACGCAATAGCGACATGTGTTCTTCTCGCCTGCCGTGGCGACGCAGTGCTCGCATGGCCCTCTCTGATTTCTGCGGCTAGCTTTGTGGTTCTGCTGCGCGTCTTGGACTGGCCACTTCCAAACGTGGCTGAATGCTCTCTGTTATCATGTCTTCGTTGTCCACATGCATTGTAGAATCCATGGCTGCTTGTGGTGAAGGCGGGAGTGGGGGAATGGCTGTCATTTTAGAATGTAAAGATTTAAAAAATTCTCATTTCACTTTTTTGAAAGTATTTACTTTACGCTTCAATTTGGACTTCAGCAGATACTGCTGTTTGTGGCAACCCTAAGAATCGCCCATGTGGCGTACCAACTGAGCTATAGCTCATTACAGCCACCGTCTCCTTTTCCATTTCACTCAGAAGGATTTCGACAAATGGACCGCCTCCAGTCTTCATTCTTGCAGCGTAACTTGCGTTATGCATAAGGGTAAATATATTAAGCTAATAAATATAAGCTAATATATGTAAGCTAATGTAAGGTAGCTAAGTATTAAAATTCACCCGGTCGCCGATAAAGGGTACGAAAAAGAAATTGATAACACACAGTCAGCATTTGCTTCTAAGCAGTTCATCTATACACCTACTCAGCGACAATTACCGTCTATCAACCTTCTATCGATGACAAAAAAATTTTAAAAATCATCAAAATTCAATCACAAAATCATGAATCAAAATCAAAATTTTTTTAAAAGTCATCCGCCACTTATTAGGCAAGCTCGTACGTAATTATTTTCGCAATATGGTATATAAAATGAATGTATGTATGTACAAACATATAAATACTTAGTTTGAAATGTACAATTAAATTAAATAATTAATTTTTATTAAATAGTAACATTTAAGTATTATATAATATTGTGTCCACCTCCCGCAGATAATGACCAAAATCTGTTTTGTTAATTTTACTATCAATTAGCAAAACAAAAATTTGTCTTTCACAGAACTTCTTTATACGGTAACAAGTGCGTGAAGT
Organism: Myopa testacea; assembly: GCA_949629155.1. Lineage (NCBI taxonomy): Eukaryota > Metazoa > Arthropoda > Insecta > Diptera > Conopidae > Myopa > Myopa testacea. The sequence continues at coordinate 16,603,310 of OX451347.1, forward strand.
TAAATTCGTAAATCCAACGCGAATTTAGCAAAGACACAAACCAAAATACGAATTTAAATTTGTGCATAATTAGCAGTGCCAAGGTAAGGTGTCATTCAGATTTACTTATTCGTTTAGTAAAACATATCACCTGAAAACGGTTTCTATATTGTTGGAAAGGTCAATATATCAGCTACCTAATCCTGAAAAATTCATCGGTGCACAGGCAAGGATGTGGCGTCAGTGGCCAATGTTACCCAGTATACCTCCAGAAGCACTTCTCATTCAAATTTTGTTCAACAAAAAACATAACTTGGACAAACGTCATACAGTTCGAAAGGTCACTATATCAGCTACCTAACCCTGAAGAGTTTAGCCGTGCACAGGCAGGGATGTGGCGTCAGTGGCCAACGTTTGGTTACCCAGTGCACCTTCTCATACATTTCGACAAACACTTTGTTCAACAAAAAACATAACTTGGACAAACGTTGTATACAGTTCGAAAGGGTACTATATCAGCTACCTATTCCTGAAAAGTCTAGCCGTGCACAGGCAGGGATGTGGCGTCAGTGGCCAACGTTTGGTTATCCAGTGCACCTTCTCATACATTTCGACAAACACTTTGTTCAACAAAAAACATAACTTGGACAAACGTTGTATACAGTTCGAAAGGTCACTATATCAGCTTCCTATTCCTGAAAAGTCTAGCCGTGCACAGGCAAAGATGTGGCGTCAGTGGCCAACGTTTGTTTACCCAGTGCACCTTCTCATACATTTCGACAAACACTTTGTTCAACAAAAAACATAACTTGGACAAAGGTTGTATACAGTTCGAAAGGTCACTATATCAGCTACCTATTCCTGAAAAGTCTAGCCGTGTACAGGCAAGGATGTGGCGTCAGTGGCCAACGTTTGGTTATCCAGTGCACCTTCTCATACATTTCGACAAACACTTTGTTCAACAAAAAACATAACTTGGACAAACGTTGTATACAGTTCGAAAGGTCACTATATCAGCTTCCTATTCCTGAAAAGTCTAGCCGTGCACAGGCAAAGATGTGGCGTCAGTGGCCAACGTTTGTTTACCCAGTGCACCTTCTCATACATTTCGACAAACACTTTGTTCAACAAAAAACATAACTTGGACAAAGGTTGTATACAGTTCGAAAGGTCACTATATCAGCTACCTATTCCTGAAAAGTCTAGCCGTGCACAGGCAGGGATGTGGCGTCAGTGGCCAACGTTTGGTTACCCAGTGCACCTTCTCATACATTTCGACAAACACTTTGTTCAACAAAAAACATAACTTGGACAAACGTTGTATACAGTTCGAAAGGTCACTATATCAGCTACCTATTCCTGTAAAGTCTTGCCGTGCACAGGCAAAGATGTGGCGTCAGTGGCCAGTGTTGGCGAAGTGTATGAGAAGGTGCACTGGGTAACCAAACGTTGGCCACTGACGCCACATCTTTGCCTGTGCACGGCTAGACTTTTCAGGAATAGGTAGCTGATATAGTGATCTTTCGAACTGTATACAACGTTTGTCCAAGTTATGTTTTTTGTTGAACAAAGTGTTTGTCGAAGTGTATGAGAAGGTGCACTGGGTAACCAAACACTGGCCACTGACGCCACATCTTTGCCTGTGCTAGACTTTTCAGGAATAGGTAGCTGATATAGTGACTTTTCGAACTGTATACAACGTTTGTCCAAGTTATGTTTTTTGTTGAACAAAGTGTTTGTCGAAATGTATGAGAAGGTGCACTGGGTAACCAAACGTTGGCCACAAACGCCACATTCTTGCCTGTGCATGGCTAGAATTTTCAGGAATAGGTAGCTGATATAGTTACCTTTCGAAGTGTATACAACGTTTGTCCAAGTTATGTTTTTTGTTGAACAAAATGTTTGTCGAAGTGTATGAGAAGGTGCACTGGGTAACCAAACGTTGGCCTCTGACGCCACATCTTTGCCTGTGCACGGCTAAACTTTTCAGGGTTAGGTAGGTGTTATAGTGACCTTTCGAACTGTGTACAACGTTTGTCCAAGTTATGTTTTTTGTTGAACAAAGTGTTTGTCGAAATGTATGAGAAGGTGCACTGGGTAACCAAACGTTGGCCACTGACGCCACATCCCTGCCTGTGCACGGCTAGACTTTTCAGGAATAGGTAGCTGATATAGTACCCTTTCGAACTGTATACAACGTTTGTCCAAGTTATGTTTTTTGTTGAACAAAGTGTTTGTCGAAATGTATGAGAAGGTGCACTGGGTAACCAAACGTTGGCCACTGACGCCACATCCCTGCCTGTGCACGGCTAAACTCTTCAGGGTTAGGTAGCTGATATAGTGACCTTTCGAACTGTATGACGCTTGACCAAGTTATGTTTTTTGTTGAACAAAATGTGTATGAGAAGTGCTTCTGGAGGTATACTGGGTAACATTGGCCATTGAAGCCACATCCTTGCCTGTGCGCGGATGAATTTGTCAAGATTAGGTAGCTGATATATTGACCTTTCCAACAATAACAAACCGTTTTCAGATTATATGTTTTACTAAACGAATAAGTAAATCTGAATAACACCTTACCTTGGCACTGCTAATTATGCACGAATTTAAATTCGTATTTTGGTTTGTGTCTTTGCTAAATTCGCGTCGGATTTACGAATTTAACTTCACGCACTTTACGGTAACTACCTATGTATATCTATAAAAGTAACGAAAATTTATTAAAGTAACGCCGTTAAATTTTTTATTTACTCGTTCTTTTAAATAGTTAAAGAACAACTTCGTTACTTCAACGTTAACGACCCTTTAACGAGGTACTTTCTTAACTTATCATTAACGACAACAAAGTAACTTCGTTACTTTAACGATAACGATCAGAGTAGCGATCATACTTTTGTTATATTAACGTTAACAACAACTTCTGCGAAAGTAACGAAGTTAAATGAACTTTAACTATAACGATAACTAGTTAATGATTTAACTAGTTGGTGCCCAACTCTGGCCGAACAATTGGAACAGAAACATGTTCATAGAAAATATATACAAAATTTCATTACAATCAATCAAGTGTATCTGCCGCGAAGCAAGCGGTGTGGTAGACGGCCACATCCAAGGCCTATCAACACCAGAGACTATCAAGAATACAACGGATGGCTTGTGCCGGAGCCGTGGGAGCTCTGAGGTCGTGCCCGACGGATGCTCTCAATATAATTCTATATCTTTTGCTAATCGATTTAGAGATAAAAAACATAGCCACAGCTAGTGCCCTCAGGCTAAGGGAGCACAACTGCTGGAAATCTAGAATCATCGGTCATAGCAATATCTTGGAACTGACATTCAAAACAATTATTCCGAGAGAGACAGACTACCTCAAACCGACCATCACTTTTCCTCGCAAATTCAACGCTATCTTTCCTTCGAGGACCGCATGGCGTGGGGGCGAGCTGGCGGATGAATTTGACATTCCCATATTCACGGATGGCTCCAAAATGGGGGCAGGAACTGGAGCCGGGGTATTCTCGGAGAAACTGGGACTACATCTAAGCTGCAGACTACCAGATTATGCCAGCGTATTTTAGGCGGAGATCATGGAAATCACGGAAGCCTGCAAAGCCATCTCAGATGCCAACATTAGCCCGAATCAGAAGATAGGAATCTTCTCCGACAGGCAGGCCGCCATCAAAGCTTTGATAGTCTTGGAGACTAAGTCGAAGATGGTACAGCAGTGCAGTGATATCCTGGCACGCATTTCAAATACGACACGATATCCTATGGGTTCCCGGTCACAGGTACATCTATGGCAACGAAATGGCTGATGAACTTGCCCGGAAAGGTGCAAGTTTAAATCCTCGTCTAGCCCTACAAGTCTGTACCCCTTACATGACGGCAATCGCAGGAATTCGATTGTTACCCCATTCGAAATTCTGCATAGCGGCCTTTGTCGTAAGTTGAGTTAATGGGCGTGCTATAATGGCATAATCTTTGACGAATTTTCGAAAGAATCCGGTTAAGCTAAGGAAACGTCTAACTTTAGTAACTGTTGTCGGAGGTTTATAGTCTTTAATAGCCAAAACCTTACGCTCACTTGGAAATATCCCGCGCTCGTTCTCTCGGTGTCCAAGAAAATCTATTTCAGTGTTCAAAAACCTGCATTTGTCATATCTCAACGTTAAACCAGTTTGTTGGAGCACTGATAGGAACTCCTGCAATTTCATTAAGCCCTCCTGTACAGTGGAGCTTGGAATAATTACGTCGTCTAGATACGCGATGATGTTCTGTGACTTTGACATTTGTAACACTTTGTTCATCATTTCCTGGAACACAGCAGGGGCATTAACGAGTCCAAATAGCATTCGATTTTATTTTTTATACCAATATTAACACAATACATTCAGATTAATGCACGTTTTAAATAAACACCAAGCACAAATATTTTTACGCTTCAAAAAAGTATACAGCTTTGAAATTAACTAATTTAATTTAATTTAAAGATTAGTAATAAAATAAGCTTTTCAAAAATAAAAATACGTTTCAGATATTTTCATTATGAACAAAGACATGATCAATCAAAGCGTTCTTTTCAACTGTATACTTTCTTTTGACGCTGGCTGTACGTATCAGTGCACGTTTAATTATTCGATAGCCGGTTTAAGAGCTTTAACTGGCTTTTAAGAGTTTATGTGAATATAATTAATATGTTATTAATAATTTCTTAATTTCTGTTATCAGGGAAAATTAACAGCCAAACTGAAAAACAACGATATGATGGATGGTACAACAATTTAGCGCACCCAGATTGGGGCTCAGTTAGTAAGTATTTTACATATGCAAATACATGCGATAAGTACCTACTTTTTAAATAAAACTCAATAGCAAATAGAATCGGCTTCCCCAGAATTCTGGGAAAACAGAATGCATTGAACACAATTGGACGTACAAAAAACGTCAAAATTACATTGGCTCTTATGGCAATCAAGAAAAAATCAATTAATTATGAAAAATTGATATAGCTCATTCTAGAATACCAGAAATGCAAATCTCTATAAATTGCGTGAAGTGAAATTCGTAGCAAACTTATCACAGTCATGAACCACAAAATTCAGTAATATTTTTCCAATCTACTACAGTTCTCTACGTAAGGAATTTTTTATATTATTAAAATATTGGCAATAATCACTGAAAATATGTATATTTTTATTAAATTATTATTCAGGGAAATAATGTCCACTTACTCACTACTAAAATAGTGAATTTCCAAAAACTCTGGAAAAATTATCAGAGAATCCACAGGAGCATGAAGGTTACATTCTTTAAAACCTAATTCTATCTTCCTTCCACTAGTTAAGGCTCCATCGATGCCCACCCCCTCCGAGGTAGCCACTGTTCATCCTGATCACTTACTACTTAAATAAAGAATTTTAAAAAAATCTGAAAAAACACTCGGAGACCACACGACCATAAAAGTTACATTTCTTAAAACTTGATTCCACCTCCTTTCCACTAGTTGAGGTCCGATCGATGCATACCTCCTCCAAGGTAGCCACTAGCCACTTCATCCTGATCACTTACACACTACTGAAATAGTGAATTTTCAAAAATTCAGAAACAGAATATTCGGAGTTCATTAAAAATATTTTTTAAATATTATGTCCGTGAATAATTACTTAAAAATATATGTATTTTCAATGATTATTGCAGACATTTTAATAAAATAAAGCATTCACTACGTCGCAATCTTTGGTGGATTTGAAAAATATGGTGTGGTGAATTTTGTGGTTCATGTCCATGATTTGCTACGAATTTAACTTCGTGCAGTTCTCACTTTAACGTTTTCGCTTTACGAGCGGAACCTTTTGCGAGGTATGTTGGTTGTTGTTATCAACCATATGTTTCTGGAAGTCTCACTAAAGCTAGTCCGAATTCAGAGGAGCTCAGGGCTATCATAATGGCAGCAATCGCCTTCTGGTCTGGAGTTCTTACACTTTTATAACTTCCACGTATGGTAATTTTGTTAATCGGACACCTATTTTCCGGAAAGTGGTCGAACAGTGCTTCTATTGATTCTATCCTCCCTCCAGTAGGTCCAGGACCGATCTTTTTTTCTTAATTAATTAATGCACCATGCCATCGGTATTGGAAGATAAAACCCTTCTCATACAAGATAAGAAGAATAATAAGAGCATTTGCGAAGAGCTCAACCATATTATTAAATTCATCTCTATTTGTGACAATACACGGACCGACAGACAAAAGCGTTTAACTTCGGCCCTATACTAGACTAGTCACTTTTCCATTTCTAAACAACTGAATCTGACTAGAACTTGGCATCTAGAATCATAGTAGTTTTAGAGAAAGTTATTATAAGGTATACAATAAATTACCTTACTATAGAAATTTAAAAAAAAGAAAAAGGCACTTTTAATATGGTTGGAGGGTTCGAAATCCTAAAAGTTCCCTCTTATGTGTCTTTCTAAAAATTATTTGAAGCACAAGCCAAATTAGACAATAACCAAAAAAGTGAAAAATTCAACAACAAGATGTCGTTTCATCATAAACAAAATGTCAAAAACTACAAAACAGGTAAAATGTGTTTATGAATAACAAATTTTTAAAACGCGTTTCAAAGTTAAAAAGCATTTTAACTACAAAAGTTTTGTAAGCCTTTTTTGATTCTTTTATCTTTATATATAAAAATGATCTCTGAAGCCTGTCTAACTTCTTATCAACGCTCAGGCTAAACCAAAGAATTTCGTTTTTTTTCGAACTCGGTCGCTTAAGCACGAAATCAGCCAATACTCTTTCACGATTAAGCGCCTGAACGAATTTTTATGAAATTTGGTATATAGCTTGTTATAATTAATTTTGTCTGAAATAGTGGGCTGGATTAAATAATAAGGCGTGGCATCTTCCACATGTGTAATTATAAAACCTCCTGAAAGAATTCGAAACTGAAAAGGTACGTTACTTTCCGGGTCTAGGCGAGCACGAGTTGTATGTCTGTATGTTATTCTACTCCGGCCCTGAGAATTATAAATTGGGAGTGGCGAAATTTAAAATTTTTTCAAAAATACAACTTTTAAAGACAAATACAAAAAAAGAAAGAGTCGTGCAACGCTGGGTAAGTTCGGGTAGTTTATAAATATGTATACATATTTTAGACATACATTATACATATTTATATGTACATACATACTAATATAAGGGAAAGGCGCTTAAAATTATCCCCCTACTGCAAAATTTAATTTTCGGTATCGAAACGAATTTTCTCAAGAAAAATTTACTGTTATCATTTAGAGTATACTTTTAGCTATGTATTCGCATAACAATCAATATCAAATAAGTTTGTATTTTGATGCAAAACAAGTTTTCCGAAAACCCTACTAAAAGATCATTTTGTATCGGACTAGGGATAAAATGATCGCAGGGGAATCATTTTACTCGATCAGTTTTGCACTATTAAAAATACGTCGAATCCGTATTAAAAACAATTATTTTATTTATAATCAAGACAAAACAGAAAGAAAAAGAAACGCAAGAAAATTCAAATTAATTAAGTTTATGAAATCATGAAATTAATTATTTAAGGACATTCAAATGCATAATAATGGAAAAAGTTCTTACTAAATTAAAATTGAAATGTGACAAATTGGAACACTTTACCGTTGTCTTTGAGGCGGATTTTGCGGAGTGGCCATTTCAGACAAGCTGTTGTTGCACACTTCTCAGGTGTTTAATCGAGTGCTCAGCTTAATACTCTTCTTAGCTTAAGTTTCTTATTCTTTTCTAATTGTAATTTATTTTTAATTTCCTTCTTTATTCTTAATCCCTTGTTAACTATTTTTTGATGTGTTACGATCTTTTTCTTTTTATTTAATGTAGTTATTAATTGATAAATGTATGTCATATTGTTAATACTTTTCGTTGAGGCACTATAAAAGATTAAGTCTTAGTGTGCGTGACTGAATTAAATAAATAAAAAATAAAAATAAATAAAAAAAAATTGAAGGACTTTTTTAAAGTGATTGTTTCGGCATATATCGCAAGTGTAATCATCGTTCACATCATCCTCCTCCAAACCTGCGCAACCTTTGTGGTCCCATTTTAGACAAGCACATAGACACAGCACAGCATGTTTATTTTATAATTCGCTGATATATTATTTCACTTTTGGTTCAGAAGTAGGGCAAAATGATTGACTGAGACCATATTGCCCAAAATGACAACGTACCTTTTAATAAACAAAACCTCTTTTTTTTTAAATTATTAATTTAATTTGTGTCACAAATATACACCCTGATATTAGCGAAACTCACGGGTAAGAATGGCATAAAACAGAAGCATTTCGGTAAGAAAATTTAAATAATTAAAGCAGGCCATGTACTACACCAAATCAAGCAAATTTGACATCGCATCTCCATCGCACATCGCCATTTATCAGTAATCCTGTATGTTTATGTATTGACTAAATACATCACCATGAAGCATTTGATTATGGATCCTACTAGATGAAACAAATAGATTAGAAGAAAGAATGGGGGATCATTTGACGCGGAGGCATAATTTTAAGCACCCTTTCCCTACATGTAAGATATGTAAGATGTAAGATATATTGTAAAGGTCATATTCTTGAGAAGAATTTAAATCTCACACATGATACATTTTTATACTTTGATCGCGTTATTTTTTTAAATTTCAACTTTGATTGACCGTGTAATGAATAACTAATATAAAATAATATACCTGAATATTGAATTTAAAACTACACATTATTGAAATGAATTTGTTGACAATTTTAAGTTAAATAAGCTACAATCTAATAATTTTAATATAAGATTTAATATAAGATGTAATCCTGTATAAGGTGTATCCTCCACTTTCCGACCTTATTGACATAAAGTAATTGTAGAAATAATTTTCTTTCGCGGTCAGTAGATGGTATTGAAATATGTAAACCGTAAACATTTCAAGTCATTCTGATCATTACTTTATATATGACACTCTTCAAAAGTTATTAGCTGATATTGTCTGTCAACAATGGAGAAAATTGTGTATCGCGCAGTGATGAAATTCCTTCATTTGAAAGGGAAAAAGGACATAAAAGATGAGCTAGACCCTGTGTTCGGTGAACCCTCCCCTTCATTCCCAACGGGAAAATATTGCTTGGCTAAGTGCAAAGTGGTCGTAGAAGCGTTTCAGGTTTAGACAAACAATTTTTGACAGTTTATAGGTACAAGAGAAACGCTGCAGGGAGTGAATTGGGACGCAGTAGACTACGTCGAGAAATAAATTTTGTTTTGCTTCGAAATATATGTTTTTCTTAAAAGGGTCGAAAACTTTTCAATTAGCCTTCGTATCATATAAAGAGGCCACTACGTCGAGTGGCCGACAGGTTGGTCGTGCGCAGACTTTAGGGTGTCGAAGGACTCACACAGCAAGCGAAGTCTGACAGATTTCTTGTTGCTGGCTGCCAAAGACCCGACTAGTAGACCGTGCGCAAATTTCCGGTTGTTGAAGGCTTCCTCTACTTTATGATACGCAGTCTTACAGGCCGTTCCACAGCTAAGGGAGCATCCTAGATGTCTTTACACAGCAAGCGTAGCCTGAAAAGTCGCTAGATTCTTTTTCACTTTGGGATAATTTAAACATTTAGTAATTTAGGCTTATATTATAAACAATTACAGTAGCAGGCATAACAAAAACTTCGGTTTCGGTTTTTTGTACTTTTGTTGCTAATACAAATTTTATATATAGTTTCATTATAAAGTATTATTTTTTCGTAATGTTTCAGACAGTCACCTCGTGCGCAAAGCACCTCCAGCGTATTCTGATGGTGTTTATGCAATGGCTGGTTCGAACCGCCCATCTACACGTCGATTGAGTCTACTTTTTATGCGTGGTAAAGACGGACTTGGCTCAAAATATAATCGTACAGCACTGCTAGCATTTTTTGGCCAAGTTGTGGCCAATGAAATTGTAATGGCCTCGGAGTCCGGATGTCCAATAGAAATGCACCGAATCGACATCGAAAAATGTGATGAAATGTACGACAAGCTATGCCAAGGGAATAGATATATTCCTTTTCATAGAGCGGCATATGATCGCAATACTGGTCAAAGCCCAAATGCACCTAGAGAACAAGTAAGTTATGTTATCGACGCAACTTGCCTCAATTTAAATTAACGGTATTACTTCCAGATCAATCAAATGACTGCGTGGATTGACGGCAGCTTCATTTACAGCACTTCTGAGGCTTGGCTGAATGCCATGAGAACCTTTCACAATGGAACATTGCTTACAAATAAGGACGGAAGGATGCCAATTAGGAACACAATGCGTGTGCCGTTATTTAACAACCCCGTTCCTAGTTTAATGCGAATGCTTAGTCCGGAGCGTTTATTTCGTAAGTTTTTAAAGTTTGAGGTTTTCACATCGATATGCAACCTAACGAAAGGTTAATACTTTTAGTTCTCGGGGATCCACGAACAAATCAAAATCCTGCAATCTTGTCCTTTGCCATTTTATTCCTACGCTGGCATAATATTTTGGCTCAACGCATCAAGAACTCTCACACTGACTGGAGTGACGAAGAGATTTTTCAACGAGCGCGTCATTTCGTTATAGCCAGTTTGCAGAATATAATTTTATACGAATACCTACCAATCTTTCTGGGATCAGAAATAGCTCCATACACAGGTTACAAACAAGATGTGCACCCGGGAATAGGTCACGTATTTCAAGCAGCTGCTTTTCGTTTCGGGCATACGATGATACCACCAGGGATATACAAGCGTGACAAGAATTGTAATTTCAAAAAAACTCCCATAGGATACCCGGCGATACGTCTATGTTCAACATGGTGGGATTCAAGTGTGAGTCATATCATTATTTTTAATAACTTAATTCCATTAACTTTTAAGAATAAGATTCTTTTGGGTACCACTTCAAATTTGTGTTGTAAAGAAACCTTTTTGGGTGATGTGTACCATCCTGTGTCTGTATTCGTATTCTAATACAGAGTAAAAAAGGAATTCTAATACAGACACATAAGATGGTTCATTTACAAACAATCTCTAGACATTATTAAACCCTCACCGAAGCACTCAAAAACATTTAAAAAGATTCTTATATACAGGATTTTTTTACGGACACAACGATTGAGGAAGTTTTAATGGGATTATCATCGCAAATATCGGAACGTGAAGATCCTGTGCTCTGTTCAGATGTGCGCGATAAGCTCTTTGGTCCAATGGAGTTTACTCGACGAGATTTGGGAGCACTAAATATTATGCGTGGTAGGGACAATGGTTTGCCAGATTATAATAGTGCTAGAGTTGCCTTTGGATTGACACGTCGGAACGATTGGACAGAAATAAATCCTGAGCTTTTTGCGAAAAAACCAGAACTATTGAGGTAAGTTCAAGTCCAAATTAAAAATGGAAAGTTGTTTTTCGGTACATTTTCAAAACCTAAATTCTAAAATGAATTATAAGCCTATTTTTGTTAAAAAGCTTTTTTAGTTTATTAAGGGTTTCTACAGCGTTCCATTCATAAACATATTTTAACATTTTTATAACTATCAATGAAGTATGAAATTATTTTAAAAATGGTATGGCAACATCGTGTCATACCATGTCAAACAATTAAAAATAATCTAAATTCAAAAAGAATTTTTAAATGAAATATAAGTAAAATGACTGAATTAAAATTAAACCAGAAAGAGTGTTACCTTCGGCCTGGCCGTAGTTCATATAACCTACACACGTTTACTTAAAAATTAGGCGTGGCAATGGTCTAATTCCTTTCCTTTTCAATATCAAGCCTGTGATGATAGAGAATATTCGTTCCAAATTTGATGAAAAGATCTCTATTTGTTCTCCTGTAATCGAGTTTTATTTAATTAGTGGGCGGACCACGCCCATTTGTGGTAGTCTGTTTTGGTCAGAGACAGTGGACTTCTGGACAAAATTTCAACCGCAAATTCGTTCTACAAGCTGAGAAATTGAGCTATAAGCATGGATGAATTTATATTCACTATAAACAGTTGGCGTGGTCTGTAATGGTAATTCTCAATACCAATGAGTTTCTAATGATAGACAATATTCGTGCCAAGTTTGGTTAAGATTGGTTAAGATTGGTTAAGATTTGGTTGGTTAAGTTGGAAATATCTCAATCTGCAACTCTCACTACAATTTACTTGTAGTTACTTGTTCATAATAAATGTAGTTGCCCTAGATTTATTGTATCATTGAATATTGTATATGAAATTATTTTTCTCTGTCTTCAATAAAAAATCGTTCAGAAAACATCGAAACTGTTTTCTTCAAAAGGTTATGGGCCCAGCACGCTTCCACTGCGCCAATAGAAAAAAGGAGAAACACGCGAATTTGAACACGAATATAAACGGCGGAATATTTTGCGCATAAAAATGAGTTTCAACAGTGTTCGAATTGATCCACTAGGAAAGGACAATTTCGACACATGGAAGATACAAGTGCAGGCGCTGCTTGTGAAGACCAACACTTGGAAATATGTCTGCGGAGCATTGCCCAAACCTACAACGTCCGCAGATGCAATCGAGAAATGGGAATCTGAGGACGCACAAGCCAAATCGGATTTAATCCTGTCCATTTCTCCAGCCGAATTGAGACAAATCAAGAACTGCGAGACATCCAAGGACATCTCGAAGAAGCTGCATGATATACATCAGTCTACAGGTCCAGCACGAAAAGCAAGTATCCTAAAATCGCTTATTTTGCTAAAAATGAAAAACGGAGACGACATGCGAAACCCCATACAGAACTTTTTCAATATAGTGGACAAGATAAACGAAATGGATATGAAAGTAATGGATGATTTACTTACAATCCTGCTCCTATATAGTATTCCCGATGAATACGAATCTTTTCGTATCGCAATTGAATCTCAGGAAAAATTGCTCTCTCCTGAAGCCCTTAAAATAAAGCTGCTAGAAGAATTTGAATCCCGAAAGCGGTATCAAGCCGATACTACAACCGAAGCAATGTTTGTTAAAGGAAATACCATTCAAAGCAAGTTTAAGAGCGACAACGAAAGAGAATTGGGAAGAGGGCCAAATAGTCAGCGCTCATCAGCTGAGAAAAGCCAAGAACGCTTCAAATTTACGTGCCATGCATGCGGAAAAATAGGACATAAAGCTAAAGAGTGCAAATCTAAGCATTTTTCAAGCAACAAACCGAAGAAACACAACTCGAAATGCCACGAATCATCTCGAAAAGCTGAAATTGCAATGCAAACTACAATGAAGTCCGAAGTATGGTGTTTGGACTCAGGAGCCTCATCACATATGTGCGCAAGGTATACTAAATTTGAGGATCTGGAACCTGCGAAGGCAACCGTCCTAAATTTAGCCAACAATGAAAGCACGAAGATCGAGGGAAGCGGCGTCGTCAAAATCAACACAAAGGACGGCTATACCATAAGATTGGAAAACACACTGTATGCTCCAGATCTTCGATCAAATCTACTGTCAGTAGCAAAAATGACTCAGGCCGTTTTTAAAGTAATTTTCACAAATTAAGAAGCTGTAGTAATAAATCTAAAATCGGGAGAAAAATTACTAACTGCCCATCGATGTAAAGACCTATACCATGTAGAAGAATCCTCTGAAGAGTGTAAAAGTGCCCAAGTATCTACATGAAAGGAGTGGCACGAACGATTTGGACACTTAAACGAATGGGACCTGAAGGACATCGTCAAAAATGGAAAAGTACTTGGTGTAAAAGTGACTAAATACGAAAACTTACCTGTATGCGAAGTATGCGTCAAGGGAAAGCAAGCTCAAAAGCCTTTCCCCAATTCATCTACGAAATCCACTCACCTTCTAGAGTTAGTCCATACGGATGTACATATGTGGCCCAATGCGGGTCAACTCCATAGGTGGATCGCGCTACTTCCTGACGTTTATTGATGACAAATCAAGGTGGTGTGAAGTGCATTTTATCAAAAATAAAAGCGAAGTTCTAGAGAAGTTCATAGAATATAAGAATTTTGTGGAAAAGAAGACTGGTCGGAAAATCCAAAATTTGAGATCAGACTATGGAACGGAATACACTAACAGAAATTTCGAAAAGTTCCTCAAAGAAGAAGGTATTCGACATGAACTTACGGTAGAATATACACCACAACAGAACGGAACAGCTGAAAGAAAAAATCGAACACTTGTTGAAATGGCTCGATGTATGATGATTCAATCTGGCCTATCTGCAAAGTTTTGGGCTGAAGCAGTACTAACGGCGAATCATATACGAAATAAATGCCCATCGCGTAGTTTAAATGGCGAAACCCCATTTAAGATATGGGTGCAAAGGACCCCAGTTGTAAGCTATTTCCGAAAGTTTGGTACAATAGCTTATATGCTAAACAAGAAGAAAGGAAAAGGAAAGTTCGAATCGAAGTCGACCAAGTGCACTTTCATCGGATATTCAATCCAGTTAAAGGCATATCGACTTTGGGATCCTGTCGGGCGACGGATACTGCGAAGCAGAGATGTAGTTTTTACAAATGCATATGCATATGAAGAAAACTTTACCGAATTTATTGCTGACGAGTACCGGAAAGGACAGGAAGGATATATCGAAAGCCATATTGAAATCAAATCATCAAACGAATTGTCAAACATCGAAATTCACGAAGAAACTCCCGAGCCTGAATACGAAGAACCAGCAATCGAACATGTAGAATCTGAAAGCGATGAATACGAAGAACCAGCAATCGAACATGTAGAATCTGAAAGCGAAGAAGCTGAAGTATTTTCTACACCAACCATTTGGAAGAGGGGCCGGGGAAGACCTAAACGACTTCTAACTGGAAAAGTAGGACGGCCAAAGAAATTATATCATCTGCAACAAGAAAAAGCTGATAGCAGAAGGGAAGGTAGCAACAATTTTGCTGGTTTATCACAAGAAGATGATCCTCAAACACCATCAGAAGCATTTCAAACACCCGAAGCTGGCGAATGGAAGATAGCAATGCGAATCGAGTATGATGCTTTAATCCATAATAATACCTGGGAAGTCATTGATCGTCAAAATGGTCAAAAATTAATCGAATCAAAATGGGTGCTAAAAACTAAATACAAATCAGATGGATCAATCGAAAAACGAAAAGCGCGGCTAGTAGCAAAAGGTTTCAAGCAAATTCCTGGCGTAGATTTCAATGAAACTTTTGCTCCTGTAGCGAGAATAGGTTCAATCCGTCTTGTAATGGCACTGGCGGTGGAAATGGGCCTCGAAATACATCAACTGGATTTCGTAAGTGCTTATTTGAATGGTCATATTGAGGAAGAAATTTTTATGTGAATTCCAAGTGAATTTAATAAAATACTTGGGAAAGAGGAGTTGCAAAATTATAATGGAAATAAGGTCTTATCGGTTAAAAAGGCTCTATATGGTTTAAAACAATCCTGTATTTACATGCGAAAGGAAGAAGAAAAAATACTGATTCTTATAATTTACGTCGACGATATTATTGTGGCATCAAATGAGCGAAAGTGGTTACAAGCAGTCAAGAAAGATTTGGCAAGTCTTTCGAGATGAAGGATCTTGGACTTCTCAATTTTTGTCTTGGAATCCAGTTCAAGCAAAATATGAAAAACAATGAAATCGTCATGTCTCAAAGAAAGTACACTCAGGAAATTCTGAATCGTTTTAATATGGAATCATGCAAAACAGTTTCTACACCAATGGATTGCAGTATAAAATTGTCGAAAGAAATGTGTCCAGCAACCGAGGAAGAACGAAAAGAAGTCGAAAAACTGCCATACCAGAATTTAATTGGTTCTCTGATGTACTTAGCTGTTTCGACGAGACCTGATATTGCACATGCTGTTAGTGTTCTAAGCCAATTTAACACAAATTACGGAAAACAGCATTGGATTGCCGCTAAAAGAGTGTTAAGATATTTAAAAGGTACACAAGATTTTGGTTTAGTATATAGAAAGACAGGAAAGCAGCTAACAGGTTACGTGGATGCTGATTGGGGTTCAAATTTAGACGACAGAAGATCGTACACAGGATATATATTTATCTTTGCAAATGCAGCCATTAGTTGGGAATCGCGAAAGCAAGGAACAGTCGCCATGTCCAGTACTGAATCTGAATATATGTCAATTTCCGAGTCAACAAAGGAAGCTATTCACTTGAGACGTTTCGTAGCAGAAATTTTGGGTCCACAACGGAAAACAACAATTTTTAATGATAATCAAGGTGCAGGACTTCTCAGTAAGAATCCTGTATTCCATAGCAGAACAAAGCATATTGACATCCGGCACCATTTCGTAAGAGAATCCATAGAGAGAGGCGATATTGAAATTATGTATTTATCAACGAAAGAAATGCCTGCTGATTTTCTAACGAAAGGTGTACCAGCAATTAAAATGAATAATTGTTTAAATAATATTGGTTTAATTCAGATATAATTTATTTTTCATTACACATAACATAAATATCCAGTGTGTGAGAGTGTGAGATTTAGCTTGAGGGGAAGTGTTGGAAATATCTCAATCTACAACTCTCACTACAATTTCCTTGTAGTTACTTGTTCATAATAAATGTAGTTGCCCTAGATTTATTGTATCATTGAATATTGTATATGAAATTATTTTTCTCTGTCTTCAATAAAAAATCGTTCAGAAAACATCGAAACTGTTTTCTTCAAAAATATCTCTATTCGTTCTCTTGTAATCGTGATTTCCACAGACAGACAGACGGACAAGGCTAAATCGACTCAGGAGGTGATGCTGATCAAAAATATATGTATATACTTTTGTATACCTGTCACGCCGTCTTTAATGTGTTACAAACGGAAGCACAAAGTGAATATAAAGGGTGGTTAAATGTTAAGGGCCGGTGTTGATTTTGAATAAAACACAACTTATTTACGAAATTATTGTCATTTCTTTTTATTATGATAATATTGGTATGATTCAATTATGTATGGAATAAAATATCGGCCAAATGGCCGCCGCGACCTCGGCGGCACACCTCCATCCGATGGTCCAAATTTTCGTTAATGCCGTTAATGTGCCAAATTATCTCATCCTTTTGCTCTTGAATTGTTGCTGGCTTGTCGACGTACACCTTATCTTTCAAATAACCCCAAAGAAAGAAGTCCAACGGTGTCAAATCACATGATCTTGGCGGCTAATTGACATCGCCACCACGTGAGATAACACGGCCATTGAATTTGTCGGGCAAAAGAGCCATTGTTTCGTTAGCTGTGTGGCAAGTGGCACCGTCCTGTTGAAACCACATATCGTCCACATCCATATCTTTCAATTCGGGCCATAAGAAGTTCGTTATCATCTCACGATAGCAAACACCATTCACAGTAACTGCCTGACCGGCCTCATTTTGGAAAAAATACGGCTCGATGAAGCCGCCAGCAATAAACCGCACCAAACAGTCACTTTTTGTAGGTGCATTGGTTTTTCGACAATTACTCTTGGATTATCATTCGCCCAAATGCGGCAATTCTGCTTAATGACGAATCGCATCGTGCACGATATGCATTTTGATTTTAATGCCCCATTTCATAATAAGCCTGAATAACTTTAACGCGTTGGTCGATTGTGTATCTTTCCTTGGTTCAAATTGAGTTAGTCTGAAATTGAGAAATGTCAAATTAAATGCAGAAAAATGCATCGGCCCTTAAAATTTAACCACCCTTTATAAATATATATATTATATATATAAACTAAATCGCTGAGAGAATTGGTGTAACCAGGACAAGATTTAAGTATGATTGTTATGTATTTGGAAAAATATATTGAAATAACCATTTTTAGTCTCAACTCAAGGAGTTGATTATAGACAACTAACAATCCTTGAAACAGCGCCAAAGTAAAGGGATGGCTCGCTTTATAGTTAAGGTAGATAATACATGTGGTTCTTTATTATTTTAAAGCAAACTGTTGGACTCAGTGTCCGTTCGTGGCAACTAATTACCCAGTACTAATTACTCTCAGTTTTTTGGGTAACGAATGACGATGAGAAAGGAATGACGTTTAAAGAAAAGAATGAGGAGGAAAGAGTTGCCACCCGTGACGAATGCGGATCTCACATTCTCGGTTATCCTGATTTAGTGTTCGCCCCGAACACTTCTATTTCAGGGGTACACTCCAACGTTTCATGTACACAGCAACAGTGAGGGCATTTTTCGGTCCCTCGTGGTCACCTAACTTAGCCACTTTATATCTTCCGTGACTTAACGCTGCCGTAACTCTGTATGGTCCAAAGAATTTAGGTCTTAGTTTTAGTCCTACACCATACTGAGTTCGTTTGATCGCCACCAAGTTCCCAACCCTGTAAACGACTTCTACTTTCCTTTCTACTTTCCTACTAATCAGCAGATGCTGAATGTTATTATCCCGGCAATATTACTCAAACACAATTGCAGTAAATGCGGTTCCGCGATCAGTTACAATTCGTCCTGGATCGCCAAACACTGACGCTTGCCTCCGCAGCACCTCAATGACGGCTTCTGCATTTGTGGTCTTAGTCGGGTAGAGCCATACAAAATTTTAAAAAGACATTTACGATCACCAGAATATGGAATATCGTTGTATTTCTTTTTTGTAGCCTCCAAAGGTACTGCGTGGTCTAAATGATACGTCAACAACGGGCGATGTTCCTTATCGAAAGTATTGAGCAGGCATTTTTTTTACCGGCTTTGGCTGAGATTAGTATGCACTCAACACAACTCTGCACAATTTTCCCTACCTTGGAACTCAAGTTTGGAATGTAGTATTCCCTTTCGACAATCTCCCGAGTCTTTTTAGAGGAAAAATTTCCATGTCTGTGGGCGATCGCGATAATTTCATCTTCCATTTTACTCGGAATTACGATTAACTGTTTGTTCTTATCCTTGTACAAGATTTCACCTTTGAGAAAATATTCCTATTAGTCACCCTTTTCTATAATGTTCTTTATGGCTCTAATCCAGGCGTCAATGCTTTCCTGTGCATTCTTCAACTTATATTTGAAAGTGTCCTCAATAAGTAAGCAGTGGACCCTACTGAGAGTTTCGACATGTTTCATACGTATGCTTTGACGGTGTTCTATCTGGTAGTCGAAGTCTTGCAAGTACATGGCCCACCGTGATACTCGCAGGGGCACTTCCTTCATCTCGAGTGTTTTGGTAAACGCACTACAATCAGTAACGATATTAAAATGGTTCCCTATCAAATATACATAAATTTTTTCAAAGCTGCTATCACTGCTAGGGCTTCTAATTCATACGAATGGTATCTTTCCTCTGCTGGGGTGGTTTTTCTACTAAAATACTGAATCGGATGAAGTTGCATATCGTCCGGGTCTCTTTGAAGTAGAACACCCCCATATCCCTGCATGCTGGCGTCCGTATGTACTTCGGTAACTGCCAAGCGGTCATATAACTTTAATACCGGTGCACTGATAAGAGCAGATTTCAATTGGTGGAATGAAGCAAACTCTTCTTCTTCGAATCTAAATTTGACGGAATCACGTAACAAATTTGTAAGTGGTCTGGCTAGCATAGCGTAGCCTTTAATAAACCTCCGAAAATACGACGTTAAACCGATAAACCTCTGAACCGCCTTTTGAGTTGTTGGCATAGGGAATCGCTCGACAGCCGAAACCTTCTCCTTCGACGGCTGTATAGTATGTTCTTCTACAATATAGCCTAAGAAGCTAATTTTCTTTTCGAGAAATTGAGATTTGGAGAACTTTATCTTTACCCCGTTTTCAGCCGCGACAATCAACACCAGTTTTGGTTTTTCTAAACCTTCAGCAATATCAGCAGACGGAATGACGATGTCATCAACATAGACGACTATTATGCCATCTTCGATTAATTTCTGGAAGATAGCTTGAATGTATTTACCAGAAAGGGCTGGTGAATTGCATATGCCGAAGGGCACGAAACAAAATTCCTAATGACCTCTGTGAGTAAGGAAAGCCGTGTACTTTCTCGAATCCTCGTTAACTGGGACGTGAAAAAACCCATTTGCCAGATGAAGGGTGGTGGTCCTTTATGTAACCTATCTAGCACATCTTCCATCAGCGGCATGGGGAAATGATATTTTATTATTCAGCTTGCGGTAATCGCAGCAAAGACGCTTGCTACCATCTTTCTTTGGGGTATCCACAATTGGTGTGGCATATTCAGAAGAATTCGGCTTTATAACTCCCTCTGCCAACAACTTTTTAATCTCTCGATCTACAAACAACTGATCCTCGTACGAGATACGTCTTGCTCGTTCGTAAACGGGGACATCGTCACTAAGAATGATTTTCATATCCACTGGCTAGCTTTTGGGGCGTTTTAGTTCGTAACTATCAACCAAGTCTCTAATCTTGTCTCGAAGATTTTCTGTAAGATGAGATGTCTTTATTTCAGATATATCTGCACGACAATGTTCATCTACGATTAAGCACAAACTTTCAAACTCTGTCTTAGTTTCGTCTTTCGTCTCAACAACCGTTTTCTCGTTGATATTTTCGTCCGTAATTTTCAAGAATTTCGAGCCATTTTTCGATAGTTGAATGTCAATAAGGTCAAGGATATTGTTGCCAATAACAACAGAATAATGAATATCGAATCTGGTTACATGGAATCTGGTTACATGGAATGTGTTAACTAAATTGAAATTGTCGGCGCAGATTTCTGCAGACACACTACCTAACGTGTAAATGGATTACCCTCCCACACAGTGGAATTCCTTAGATTGAGCCTGAAATTCCTACTTTAAGCAGAATATCTTCACGCAACAGACATACGTCGCTACCGTTGTCAATAAGTGCGACCATGGGTACTAGACCGGTCCTTATTTCTTTTTTTTCGAATTCGTATGACGGCAAGCGCTAAAACCATTTTATTTGATCCTAAAAATACACAAAAAAAATTTGAGCTTGATTGGACAATTTTTAGCCGTGCCCCCGCCAACATTGAAATGTTTTTCCCCGGTTTTTCTTGAAATGTATCTGGCAGCCCTGTTGGTAAGTACTTATTGAAATGTGTGTGTGTGCGTTTGGCAAATGTGACACACACTCTCTCTTTTTTTGTGGCGGCCCAGTACTGTGTTGTTGTTGTGTACGTCTGACGAAAATTCGCATAAATAAATCATTTTGTATTGCAACTTTCACACGTGGAGATCGACGAATTTAGTGAAATCGTGAAGTTCAAACAAAAAAATTTAAAAGAATATTGTCCAAAAGATTACCATTAAAAAAATTGAACAAATAAATTTTAAAATTAAAAATCCAAAGCGATGACAACCAAAAGATTTCGATCGGATGATGATATTATGTTAATTGGCGTAATTGACCACCAAATTACTGGAGCTAAATTACCAGGAAGAAAACAAGTGCTACAAGTTTTATTTTATAATTTAAGAATAGTTGGTTTAAATTTAAGAGAAAGTTCTAAATTAGTTGTTGCTGAGGTTAGTACGTTTTGGCAAAAAGCACGAATTCCAACACACCATGAAAAACACTGCATTGAGAAGCTGGAAAAATTATACAACGAGTGGAGAGATATTACAAAGCATCATGGTCGAAAAACAGAATGTCAAAACAGGAAAGAAACTGAATTTCAAGATAAATTACATGATTTATTCGATATCGCACACGCAAACGCGATAGAATTAATTAAAATACAAGAAGACAAAGAGTTCTTAAAAAAGCAACGAGAAAAAGGAAGACCAGGTTGTATGCTAGGAACGGATAGAATTGTCATGCAGAAAGAAAAGCGAAAGGCAGTCCAGAAAGAACAAGAAAACCAGCGTCGAATAAAAGAAGATGAACGAAAAGAGTTATATGAACAACATACTCAAAGAGGTATACAATTAAGAATTATATCTTTTAAGCAAATCAGAATTATTGTTGTAAAACAGGTATGATTGACATTGACGACGAAAACGATATTGAAGTTGTAGCATCAACATCAGCAGGAAATGCATATCCAGGTATATCAGGTATATCCAGAGGTAAAACAAATTTGTTTACATCAAGACTGCTTTCAACTTTGGATAAGTGGAAAATCACTGATGGTGCTGCAGTTCATATCCTAAGTGCAACTGCTGACGCGTTGGGCTATGATATCGAAGATCTTATACTAAATCGTTCATCAATTCGTCGAATGCGTCAGAAACATCGTGCAACAACAGCATAAAACATTGCAGCAAACTTTGATGTAAGTACTGTAATGTGTTTGTGTTTTTCCCTATGCTTCTTTTTTTATGTTTTGAGTATAAATTAAGAAACTTGAGTTTTTTTTTCCAGATTCCACGTAGTTTTGTTTTGCATTGGGATGGTACAATGTTACCAGAAATTAGTGGCAGGGAAAAAGTTGATCGCTTGCCAATCATAGTCTCATCTCAAGGTATCGATAAACTACTTGGCATTCCAAAGTTAAAATCTTCGAGTGGAAAAGAAATATCAGATGCCGTGTTTAATTCAATAAAAGAATATGAAATGCTTGATCGAGTTGAAATTATCTGCTTCGACACAACTGCTCATAATACAGGAGCACAAAACGGTGCTGCTGCTCTGCTTGAAAGAAAACTAGGTCGCGATTTATTATATTTTCCCTGCAGACACCATATTTACGAGTTGTTGATCCGTAAAGTGTTTAAAATTAGAGTGGCTACTACAGCCGGTCCAGAAGTGCTAATTTTTAATCGCTTTAGCAAATACTGGAATAATATTAACAAATTAAATTATAAGAGTTGTTTAGAAGATGAACACATTATTACAGTATTGACAGCTGAAGAACGTGGAACAATTTTAAATTACTGTCTAGATAACTTAAAACAAGCTCATAGCAGACGCGACTACAAAGAATTATTACAATTAGTTGTCAGTTTTCTTGGTGGTACGGTGCCGAATTTTAACACCTTTCGTATACCT
This sequence comes from Myopa testacea, assembly GCA_949629155.1. NCBI lineage: Eukaryota > Metazoa > Arthropoda > Insecta > Diptera > Conopidae > Myopa > Myopa testacea. The sequence continues at coordinate 16,626,211 of OX451347.1, forward strand.
GGTGCAACTTCTCATGCTCGATGGATGTCAAAATCTATTTATGCACTTAAAATGTATTTGTTTCGTAATGAATTCAATATGACCAAACAAGAGCTAAACGGTATACGTAGTGTCTGTCTGTTTATAGTTCGTATTTATGTAAAAGCCTGGTTTGGATGCACTAAAGCAATTGAAGTGTGGCGTGCACGTGTGCGTGTGTGTGTTCGCTGACGAGCGATCATACATACCACACACGTCCGAGCATTAAACTCTAATTGGGTGGAGTCGTTCGGATATCGGATCCTTAACGACGCGACACTTTGTTGCACTCCACTCCAAAGTAGGTTTGCGCGTCTTGGCTGGTCGAACGATCGACGAGCCAAAGCAAACAAACACCCGCTTCATTGCTGTAAACGATACAGCAATGCTGAGTGTGCACTTTGACGTCGCCACTGTTTACATTCCGCCGGCTAGACGGATTAGCTACCCGCTGCCGGCGTCGGATAAACATGCGATTGTCGTGGACGCTCGCCGGTGTCGTGTTCGGCGCTGCTCCCCTTGCTGCCGGCGCAGGCAGAGAGCGGAGTAAGTATAAATACGACATCGCGGCCGCGTCGACGACAAAGTAACGGACATTATGTATCGCTACGCAATTGTTGTTTGTAGTATCGTGGCCCTCTGCTACGTCGCCGTTAGGGCGTTGCTCAAGTGGCTATGGTGGCATACCCTTTGGGATATGCTGCCATGGCCTTAGTTTTTCAGAAGTTCTTGATCGCTCAAGAAAGACGCCACGGTTCCTCCCGCAATCTAAACTATTGTTCAACCCGTATCTTAGTAGATTTTAAATCAGATTTTAACTGTAAATAATTGAAGAAACTTGTAAATAAAGGCTTGTCGAGCAAGCGCTAACCCCAACGAAAGTGTTTAAATTATTAGGGACGACTTTCCCTAAAGTGGTGACCCCGAACGGCGCGAACGCCGGAGTGAAAAACAAACTTCAAAGGATTTCTAATTTTTTTAAAAAAAGGAGTGAACTTTTGGCAGTGTTAATAATAACATAAAAGCTCTCGTGAGCAAAAGCTTATGTGTATAACGTGTGCGAGCATAGTGTTGTGCGCGAGCCTAATTATATTGACCCTCGCGCTCCGGGCAATTCGCGAATTAGTGCGCTAAACGTCTCGAGACGAAGTTGACTAAAACCTAAATCCCAAAAATAACAATAAATACGAAAACTGGAGAACGATTCTCCTCAAAACACAAAAGCGTCCGCGAGTGAAGACGCCGCGGCAGAGGACGTGAGCCGTGGGGCTATTCCCAGGCGCGCGCTCCCCACGTCCGACAGTGTTCGTTCGCCCGGACTCGAACCCGAGGCTGAGGAGAGTGCCAGCCCGTTTGTAGACGCACAGTGCGAAATCACGCGAGTGAGCGTGAAAGTGCCCCCTTTCTGGTACGCTAACCCAGAAGTGTGGTTCGCGCAGCTGGAGGCGCAATTCGCGACAGAGCGAATCACTTCAGAAACTGCGCGGTTCAACACGGTGGTAGGCGCGATCGAGTCGCGTGTGTTAGAACAAGTGTATGATGCGGTCACGAGACCGCCCGCAGGGTGTAAATACTCAAACCTGAAGAGCCGCATGCTCGAGCAATTCGGCGCGACGGAGCAGCAAAAGCTCCGGCAGTTACTCTCGGAGATGGACCTCGGCGATAAGAGGCCATCTCAACTGCTGAACGAAATGCGGCGGCTAGGTGGCCCGAATGTCACCGATCAATTACTAGAAAGTTTGTGGGCAAACCGGTTGCCAGAGCAAGTGCGGGCAATCTTGCAGGCGTCGCCCGGCGACCTGGCCCAACGCGCCGCTCTCGCGGACAAAATCGTGGAAGTGACGGGCACCCGCAGCGCGTGTGCAGTGAAGAAGCAGTCGGCCGAGCCACGTCCGCAACAGGACGATATTCTGTTACAGCGGCTGCAGCGACTAGAGGATGCACTGTACGAGCAGTGCAATCCTCGCCGCGCGCCCGCTCGCCGCCAAGGCCGTCGGTGGTACCAAGCACCGGCAGCCGCTCAAGTGTACGACGACGACGAGCATTTCACCTACGTGGGTGGTAGTGGTCGAGGACGTCCGGTGTCACCGCGACCAGCCTGGGTGGCACAGCAACCACCACGACAACAGCAACAGCGGCAGCAGAGGCCAGCGCAAGTACCGGCGAGCGTACCGCCTCGCTTGCAACAGCGGCAGCAGCAACCAGCACAGCAGGAGCCCGATCCCATCAGCAGAAGGACGCTGAAAGCGGATCGCGCCAGAGATGGCCTCTGCTGGTATCACCAGCTGCACGGCGCCGACGCAACGAAGTGTCGGGAGCCATGTTCGTGGCTAAAAAACTAAAGCCACGAACCCCAGGAAAAGCAGGTAAGGTGTTTCGTTTATTTATTGCAGACACGGCAACGAGCCGCAAATATCTAATCGACACCGGCGCGGACGTCTCGGTTGTTCCGCCGACTTTCAGCGAGAAATTCGGTCAACCAGACGCAGTAAGGCTTTTCGCGGCTAACGGCTCTAGTATCACGACGTACGGCCGTAAGCGACTCCAACTTGACCTCGGCCTGAGGCGCAACCTGTCCTGGGAGTTCGTGATTGCGAAGGTCAGCAGCCCCATAATAGGCGCTGATTTTCTCAAGCACTTTGGCCTCCTCGTTGACATGAAGAACGAGAGGCTCATCGACTCGGCGACCAACCTCCACGCGGAGGGCGCCGCACGTCCAGCAAAGGGTCAGATCTTCACGTACGACAGACGCGACCCATTCGCCAAGCTGCTGGCCGACTTCAAGGATATAACGACGATGAACAGCGCGAAGACCACAACGGCTACGACTGTAACACATCACATCCTGACGAAGGGTCCACCAGTACGCGCTCGACCGCGACGATTGGCGCCCGACAAGTTGAAGGCCGCCATGGACGAATTTCGTTTCCTGACCGAACAAGGAATCTGCGAGCCTTCCGACAGCAGCTGGTCCAGTCCGCTTCACATGGTAAAGAAGTCCGACGGTTCTTGGCGCCCGTGCGGCGACTACCGCGCCCTGAACGCGATTACGGTACCGGATCGTTATCCCATACCGTTCATCCAGGATTTCACACATATCCTGCACGGCAAGACCATGTTCTCGACAATCGACTTGCAACGAGCATACCACCAGATACCGATCGAACCGGTAGACATTCCCAAGTCAGCGATCGCCACGCCCTTCGGACTTTTCCAGTTTAAGTTTATGACGTTCGGCTTGCGCAACGCTGCGCAAACGTTCCAACGTCACATAAACTCCGTCCTGGTGAACGAAACAGACTACGCGTTCGTCTACATTGACGACATCTGCGTAGCATCAAGAGACGCCAAGGGCATCGAGCGGCATCTGCGCCGAATATTCCAGCTCCTAAGAGAGCATGGTCTCGCTATCAACGCAGCGAAATGCGACCTCGGCAAGCCACAGGTCCGTTTTCTGGGACACACCGTGACGAAGGATGGTATCAAGCCACAGCAATCCAAAGTGGAGGCGATCCTGAATTTCAAGCGTCCAACGGCGGCTCACGAGCTCAAGAGGTTCCTGGGGATGATCAATTTCTACAGGCGATTCATCCCGCACGCAGTCGCCAATCAGACGGCGTTGCAAAACCTAATGTGCGGAAACAAAAAGAAGGACACGACGCCGCTTAACTGGTCGACGGACGCAGCGACCGCGTTCGAGAAGTGCAAGGCAGATCTGGCTAAAGCAACGATGCTTTATCACCCGGCCCCAGATGCCGAGCTCGCGCTTAACGTCGACGCTTCAGACTACGCAGTGGGAGCGGTCCTGCATCAGGTAGTCAACGGCGAGCCTCAACCGTTAGGTTTTTACTCTAAGAAACTGACCGACGCGCAAAAAAAGTACAGCACGTACGATCGGGAGCTGGTAGCGATGTACCAGGCGGTGCAGTTTTTTAAGCACATGGTCGAAGGTCGCGACTTCGCCATTTTTACTGACCATAAGCCACTAACCTTCGCCTTTCAGCAAAACTCCGAACGAGCTTCGCCGCGGCAGGCGCGCCACCTCGACTACGTGGGCCAGTTTACCACGGACATACGCCATGTCCCGGGTAGATCGAATGAAGTAGCAGACACGCTGTCACGCGTCCAGCGACTGGACACAGCGAACAACTTCATTGACTTCGGCGAGATGGCCGACGAGCAGACACGCGATCCCGAGATCCAGCAACTGAAAGAGCAGACAGCGGACCAAACAGCCTTGGTCATTAAGCCGCTTGCGCTGGCAGACAGCAAGAAGACGGTCCTGTGCGACACCGCCCACAACAGGATACGACCACTCGTTCCAGCAGCATTACGAAGGCGTGTTATCGCCAAGCTACATGGCATAGCACACGCCGGCGCCAACGCGACGCTCAACCTAGTACGAGATAGATTCGTTTGGCCAAGGATGGCCAAGGACGTGAAACAGTTCGTCCGCTCGTGCATCCAGTGCCAACGCAGCAAAGTGGGTCGACACAACCGAGCAGCAGTCGAGTTTTACGATAGACCGAGCGAGAGGTTCGAGCACATCAACATCGATCTCATCGGCCCCCTGCCCACGTCACGGGACAACAAGTATTGTTTGACCATCATCGATCGATATACGAGATGGCCGGAAGCCTTTCCGCTGCCCAACATGACCGCAGAGACAGTCGCAACGAGCCTGATCTCCGGCTGGATGGCACGCTTCGGGATACCAGTGCGCATTACAACAGATCTCGGTCGTCAGTTCGAGTCTGACGTTTTCAGGCAGCTGAATAAACTGCACTTTCGCACTTTCGGAATCCAGCACTTTCGCACTACGCCTTACCACCCGCAAGCGAACGGCATCATTGAGCGATGGCACCGAACCTTGAAAGCAGCAATTACCTGCTACGAAGACGACGACTGGTGCGGAGTACTGCCATTGGTACTCCTCGGCTTGCGAACAACAATCAAAGAAGACATCGACGCCAGCCCAGCAGAAATGGTCTACGGCACGACTCTGAAGCTCCCTGGAGAACTATTGGCACCATCGCCGGTCCAAGCCAATGAGAGCGAGTTCGTCAGAGACTTGCGACAACTAATGAGCAAGGTATCGCCGACGCAGACCAGCCATCACGACAGCACACGAGTGTTCCTGCAGCGCGACCTCGCAACATGCACGCACGTCTTTGTGCGTATCGACAAGGTCCAGCGCCCGCTGCAACCTCGCTACGACGGGCCGTACAAGGTCCTGCGCCGAGCAGAGAAGGTGTTCGAACTCCAAGTGGGCGACAAGACGGCTAAAGTGTCGGTCGACCGCCTCAAAGCAGCCTTCTTGCCAAGCGACGACATCCAACCAGCGAGTCGGTTGGAGCGGCCACGAGCTCACCCACCGATTGTGACAACACCAGCACCACAGCCAGCGACCCAACGACGTCCAACGGGCAGACCACGAGGTCGGCCACCCAAGACGACGCCAGCATCCCAACCAGCGACGACCCGACAACCGTCGCGCCAGACGGTGACGAGAAGCGGCAGACGAGTCCGTGTTCCCGACAGACTCCGCAGCAGCGCGGATTTATGAGAAGCGTATGGTAGAAAATAGTATAACGTATTTCTGTAAGTGTATTATATCAGTATAGTAAGTAGTTCTAAGCAAAAACGACGATATGCATATCCTGACGACCATAGTGTAAGCAATGCACTACAACGTGCACTTTCTTTGTATCGCGACGCCGTCGCTAAGGGGGGAGTACTGTGGCGTGCACGTGTGCGTGTGTGTGTTCGCTGACGAGCGATCATACATACCACACACGTCCGAGCATTAAACTCTAATTGGGTGGAGTCGTTCGGATATCGGATCCTTAACGACGCGACACTTTGTTGCACTCCACTCCAAAGTAGGTTTGCGCGTCTTGGCTGGTCGAACGATCGACGAGCCAAAGCAAACAAACACCCGCTTCATTGCTGTAAACGATACAGCAATGCTGAGTGTGCACTTTGACGTCGCCACTGTTTACATTCCGCCGGCTAGACGGATTAGCTACCCGCTGCCGGCGTCGGATAAACATGCGATTGTCGTGGACGCTCGCCGGTGTCGTGTTCGGCGCTGCTCCCCTTGCTGCCGGCGCAGGCAGAGAGCGGAGTAAGTATAAATACGACATCGCGGCCGCGTCGACGACAAAGTAACGGACATTATGTATCGCTACGCAATTGTTGTTTGTAGTATCGTGGCCCTCTGCTACGTCGCCGTTAGGGCGTTGCTCAAGTGGCTATGGTGGCATACCCTTTGGGATATGCTGCCATGGCCTTAGTTTTTCAGAAGTTCTTGATCGCTCAAGAAAGACGCCACGGTTCCTCCCGCAATCTAAACTATTGTTCAACCCGTATCTTAGTAGATTTTAACTCAGATTTTAACTGTAAATAATTGAAGAAACTTGTAAATAAAGGCTTGTCGAGCAAGCGCTAACCCCAACGAAAGTGTTTAAATTATTAGGGACGACTTTCCCTAAAGAAGCACCAAATCAAGACCTAAATTTAATTAAAAATATTATAGCTTATCCTGAAAGGGATATAGCTCTTGCTTTGCTACAAAAAATAAGCAATCATTTGTGGTATTTGTCGGAAGAAGCAGTCGGTCTTTCATTCTTCGATCCTAATGTAAGTGTTACAATTAAAAAAAAAATGGTTCAGGCAATTAATGTTAAAGCAAATACAGAAAAATGCAAGCGAATAATAACTAATCCAACAAATATCGACACATTTGCGCAAAAAGATTTAAGCGATTTTGTAAATTCCAATACACACGCGTTCTTTGATCGCTTAGAAATTTCAAAAGAATTTTTGCAAGTCGATCCGTCGGATTGGAATGAAAGATTTGACTACGCTCAGGGATCACAAATTTGTAAAAACTTATCTGTAGTAAATGATGCAGCTGAAAGAGGCGCCAAATTCATTACAGATTATAATAATAAATTAACCCACAATGAAGAGGAGAAACAATTCCTTTTTCAAGTGGTTAAAGAATATAACATGAATTATTCCACTTTTAAAAAGACTTCACTATTAAATTAAAATAATATTAATGTTACTATGAGTATGTAATTAATAAAAATATTTCAGTTTATTCTTACTTTTCAAATAAATGCAAATAAAATAAAAAAATATATTTCTTTTTGCCTTATTTCTCATAATAAAAACAAAAAGGTGCTTGGGGCACGGCTAAAAATTATCCAATCGTTGTCAAATTTTTTTTTATGCTTTGTGAGACTAAAACGAATATTTTTAGCGCTTGCCGTAACATATATTCGAGAAAATAAATTTGTCCATATAAATAAGGACCGGTCTAATGGGTACACCGTTTATTTTCAGGACTTTGCATTTTTTCCTATTTATTGGTTCGGCAGTATCTTCAATTCTGTTTATATCTGGAGCTGTTCTTGTTGCTGGTGCGGACTTTTCGTTTTTTACTAAACAATCGCGTGAACAATGGCCCGGTCCACCACATTTAAGCATTTGATGTCTCTGCTCGGACAGTCCCTAGCTAAATGGTTGGCTTCCCCACATTTGTAACACCTGCGTTCGACTGTGCCCGATTTCTTTAGGTCATCACTGTTGCGATATTTTTTCTCAACACTACGACCTAATGTAACAGAGCCACGAACCCGTTCGTAAATCGGAATGAGTGACTTCAAATGAACAATTGATGTTGCTTGGTAAAGCGTAGCTTTATTTGCGCGATTGTCACCGATGCCGTTTATGAAATAGGTAATCAAGCTTTGCTCATCTAAAGTTATAGCGCTACCTATCTCTTGTAAGCTATACAGATATTCCCCAGCTCTATGGTGGCGATTCCCTAAATGGTGATGCACCTCAGCATCCGAGACGTTTTTCCTAAACTCGTTTAACAGTGAACTTTTAAATGAGTTCCAATCTTTTATGCCAGTTTGGCTACGGATAAACAACTTTGGAGCTCCCTTGAGCAATTGTTTACAATAAACATACTTCTGTATATTATTCCAATTATATATAAGAGCGTTCTCCTCGAAATTTTGGAACCATTTGTTTATGTCTCCTGTCTCGCCACCTGAAAAACTGGTGAAGCTCTCTTCAACATCCTTCAATGTGAAGACACACTTCCCTTGGGAGTCTGCGGTTAATGCGTCATCATACGTTGACATCTCCTTCCCCCTCTCGTCATCCTCCTCCTCACCATCGTCCTTTATCAAATTTAGATGCAAAAGAAGTCTTTGTTGCAACTCTATTTTTCTACCATTGCAAGGAAGTTGTGCTTCTCTGAGTTTCACTTTCAATTCTTAGACCTTTTGTTTCATAACGCTCGCTGCGTCGATTGCTTTGCTTTGTTACAAAATTTAAACTTACAAATATATATCTAAGGATTGTATGACCAACTTGGTTTTTTGAGTCTCAAAAGTTACAAAAATTAAACTTACGAATACTAATCTAAGGGTTATATGACCAACTTAGTTTTCGAATGTGTACAAAAATTCTTAATTCTTCTAAACTTTGTTTAAAACAATTAATAGAGCACAAAAATCAAACAAACACAAAAAGTAATGTTATTTTACGTTTACATCAAATTGTTTTCTTAATTTTATTTTTGCCTATTTTGATTTGTATCTTACTTTCCTCTCTTAAGATTGTTCTTACTGATATCTTCACAGCCCTTGTTGGCTTCTATTGCTATCAAACTCTTCAGCAATGAGTGAACAGCTTCCAGCTACCCTCTGTTGTAACCGCCTCGTACTAGTTCTTCTGTATGTACTGTTTACAGTTGACTGTCGTTTTCGACTCTAATTTCTGCTCTCTCGGCGACAAACCCACACACGCCTTGTTTTTTGCAGTTTTGCAGTGCTTGCTTTAAAACGACAACTACACGCACTCCTTGTGTATTCGTTGTTCTTCGTAATTTTACCGCGTTTGCTTTTGAATCGATAAACACACGTACGTCTGAACGGATAATTAACGTTAACGGGGTTTCTTGGAATTCCCAGCTGGTTGTTGTTGTGCTTGGGCCGCCACTTAATTGTTTGCAAAATGTGAGATAATGCTCACAATTTCGGTTTCCACTTGAAATTTCGCTTGATGCAAAGTATGAGATAATGCTCACAATTTCGGTTTCCACTTGAAATTTCGCTTTGCGGTACTGCAAAATATGAGATAATGCTCACAATTTCGGCTGAGCCCCCAAAATCTGTGGTTCTTTATTATTTTAAAGCAAACCGTTGGACTCAGTGTCCGTTCGTGGCAACTAATTACGCACAACTCTCAGTTTTTTGGGTAACGAATGACGATGAGAAAGGAATGACGTTTAAAGAAAAGAATGAGGAGGAAAGAGTTGCCACCCGTGACGAATGCGGATCCCACATACATTTTTAGATATTGAAACTGAAATATTTTAAACTTGTTTCAGCTTTAATGCTAATGTGCCAAACAAAGAGAACCATCACACAATTAAAATCTCAATGGATCGTAATGAAAATGACAAAGACAGTATGTCACTGTCTTTCATGACTGCTCAAAGACAGTATGAGAGCAAAATCGGTTGTGGATCACCACCGCAAAATATAGTGGATTCTTGTGACGATATTTCTGCGTGGTTGCGGAGAAGTAGTTATTGAGGACGCAGTGTGTGAATACGTAAGCCTAAGGCCTAATATAAAATACTATCCTACTACCAATTTCAATTAGGTAATAATTATATATACAGATTCCGATAATCAAGTTAATGATAATGATGTGGCTAACAATAGGTCACTTGAAATCCAAAGAAAACACTATTCAACACAATAATCTAACGACAAAGGCACTCAAGGGAACCAAAAGAAAGAAACAGGTTTGTATTTTATTAAAGAAATATATAAAGCCAAGGAAATATATCCGCAGCAAACGCAATAGCGGAATATGAAATGCAATGCCGTAAAGAGTTGCACGCATTGCAGATACAGAACGAGCAGGAGAAATACAAACTCTTGGATTTAGAAGAAGTTTTAATGGAAAAACCGAAATTTTTTTTTTAAAGATGTAATGAAAGAAATAACATTGATTAAAAATTACTCTTAAGACAAGCTCTTATAATACTTAAAAATGTCTATCAATATAGGCTCTTAGCATAATATTAGATTGTCTTCTCATCCTGTGATGCACTAATTCAGTTTCATTGTTTTCGTATTCTACAAAAAACAAATATGCTATAATGAATCAAACCTTATCAATAATTCTAAAATATTAATAACCTTCTTGAATTTCATTCTCCTCAAGTACCACATTGTGCAAAACAGCTAGCGCTACAATAAACGTCTTAACATTCTGAAGCGATATAGTCATTCTGTAGAGCAGACAACGAAATCTCTGTTTCCATACTCCGAAACACCTTTAAATTGTGTTTATTGTTGCAATATGCGCTGTGTTATATCGCTCCTATTTAGCGTTTTGTGGCAAAGCAAAGAAGTAAAAAGATAGGGTTGAAGCTTATACCCTAATTCTATAATATAATAATACTAATACTAATAATGCTAATTATACTAATTCTTTATATGCTTTATTAGTGGATAAACCCCTCGCTAAGAGGGTAGAGTGCTAAGTCTACACCTTTTCCACAAGTACTTCAGATTATTACAGGTTGAATTCAGAAAATTTCAAATGGACTTCAGAATAACGACATGGACTTCAGAAAATTGAAAATATATTTCAGATTTTCGAATTTAATTTTAGAAATGTTCAATTGGACTTTAGAATAGTCAATTGCATTTCAGATTATTACAAATGGACTTCAGAATAACGACATGGACTTCAGAAAAGTGAAAATATATTTCAGACTTTTCGAATTCAATTTCAGAAATGTTCAATTGGATTTCAGAATAGTCAATTGTACTTAAGATTTTTACAAATGGACTTCAGAAATGTTCAATTGTACTTCAGAAAATTCCAATTCGACTTCAGCAAAGCTTTACTAAGATTTCAGATGTACTGTACTACATACATAGATATTTAGCAAATTAATTGGACAATATTTAAATATTTGTTAATAATTTAATTATGTATTGATATTGATTAATAATTTATTAAAAAAATTAAGAATAAGTAACTAAGTTTAATTTTTAGGTAAATGTTAGTAAATGTTAGTAATATAAGTTTTATAATAATCCTATTAGAAAATCCAAAATCTTCGAAATCCAAATTCAAATCTAATTGTTTTTAAGTAAGTAACTAAATAATATAACAAAATTATATATTGTATTGTATTGTACAATATTATATTGTATATTGTACAATATTATAAATAATATAAATAATATAACAAAATTATATATTGTATTGTATTGTACAATATTATGTTGTATATTGTACAATATTATATTGTACAATATAATACAATATATAATTTTGTTATATTATTTAGTTACTTACTTAAAAACAATTAGATTTGAATTTGGATTTCGAAGATTTTGGATTTTCTAATAGGATTATTATAAAACTTATATTACTAACATTTACCTAAAAATTAAACTTAGTTACTTATTCTTAATTTTTTTAATAAATTATTATTCAATATCAATACATAATTAAATTATTAACAAATATTTAAATATTGTCCAATTAATTTGCTAAATATCTATGTATGTAGTACAGTACATCTGAAATCTTAGTAAAGCTTTGCTGAAGTCGAATTGGAATTTTCTGAAGTACAATTGAACATTTCTGAAGTCCATTTGTAAAAATCTTAAGTACAATTTACTATTCTGAAATCCAATTGAACATTTCTGAAATTGAATTCGAAAAGTCTGAAATATATTTTCACTTTTCTGAAGTCCATGTCGTTATTCTGAAGTCCATTTGTAATAATCTGAAATGCAATTGACTATTCTAAAGTCCAATTGAACATTTCTGAAATTGAATTCGAAAAGTCTGAAATACATTTTCACTTTTCTGAAGTCCATGTCGTTATTCTGAAGTCCATTTGTAATAATCTAAAATGCAATTGACTATTCTGAAGTCCAATTGAACATTTCTGAAATTAAATTCGAAAATCTGAAATATATTTTCACTTTTCTGAATTCCATGTCGTTATTCTGAAGTCCATTTGTAATAATCTGAAGTTCAATTGACAAATCTGAAGTCCAATTGCAGTTTTCTGAAGTACATCTGGAAAAGGTGTAGAATGATAATGATACACTTATTCCAACCTTTTTCCAATTTTATTAAACCTTTTTTGAAAATATTATTAATTTACTAACCCATTAACGCCCGCTGTAGTCAAGCGGTTACACCTCTTTAAATGCTTCTATATTCCGAACGACACAATAAATTCGAATTCTGTTTGTTGTTACTATCTTTAGATATATAAGCGATTTATATAAAAGTTCGACTTTTTGATTATTTAGCTATATAGATATACTAAATTGTGTTTCCTTTGTTGATTTTTTTTTGAGGAAGCATTAGAATTTGGTCGCGAATATTGTTAATAATTTGCATATCTGATTGCTAGTTTCTTGTTCTATTTATTTTTCGAAGAATTTCAATATTTCGGTTTGCAACAGCAATAAATTATGAACAAATTTCACATTGTTTATAGGAATTACTGAAAAGGAAGAAGACAGCCTGTCTTGTTGTCTCCCTTTTTCTTCAAATATACTTTTTAGGCTCATTCTCATGAATGTAATGCTCAACACATGAAGTAGTGTTGTCCGAAAATCGTTTATACTTTATCTAAAAAAACCTGCCAGTGGGGTGTGTTCTATCAAAATCTATCTATAGATGAATCAATGATAAAATATTTTGGCCACCATTCAGCCAAACAGTTTATAATGGGTAAGCCGGTTCGTTTTGGTTACCGACATTGGGCGATAACCAGTTCAAATGTTTATTGCTATTCAGTAGATATACATATATTGCGGAAAAGCCACTGAAAAATCAACGAACTTTTGGGCTCAAGAATAGTAAAATTATGAATTGAAAAAATATCGCTAACACCTAATGAGCATACAGTTTACTTTGACAATTTTTTTACAAACTACAATTTGCTTATTGATTTAAAAACTAAGAAATGTACTAAGAAATGTCCCTTAACGACGGTCAAACAAATGAAAAAACAAACCTGAGGATCCTGGGACTATAGATTTGATTCTAATAACGAAATCTTTTTTGGACGTTTGAAAGACAACAGCGCTTGTAAAATTTGTACCAACTTCGATAACCTGGAACCGTTAGGATAGGTTAAGCGGTGGTCATCAGAACTGAAGCAGAAAATCGATGTTAGTGTTCCACATCCTTTTCTATTTTATAACGAACATATGGGCGGCGTAGATCTATGGACCAATCAATCAGCCTATACCGCGTAGCTATGAAAGGTAAGAAATGGTGGTGGGTGATATTCACTTACCTAGTGGATTTGGCTGTATCGAACTCTTGGCATTTACATGTATTAGCTAATGGAGGAAACATTGATCAGTTTTATTTTCGCCGAAATATTGCCCGAAATTACCTACTTATAAGAACCCGCTCTAAGAGAAGCAACCCAGCCTCCTCTGTAGAAGGCTATAGTCGGTTCAATAATGGACACAACCCTTGTATTTGTCTTTTTTCAGCTTTCTTTTTTCCTGATTCACTTTATTTCCTCTTACTTTTCTTGATGCTCCAAACTAAAAATCATAACAAATTTGATAATATGTTCCATGAAACGAACTCTAGTGTGAAGAATGGACAATTTAAATCCGTACGCATCTTTAAGACTTGGTTAAGTTTACTCGAACTTTGATGATATATAATACAGTTAGATTTGGCTTTTAATTTTATTAACCACCTCGATTATGGCGTCTTTTATTTCTTTATACCCTACACCTTAAGCCGAAACCACAATGGCGCGTTAGGTCGGTCGCGCTTTGACCGGCGTTTGATAGAGTTTACAAAAACTTTACGATAAAATCTCCCACAACGCTCGAGTTTCATTTTCTAAAACACAATGGCGCATTAGATAGGTCGTGCTCATGATCTACTAAGCACTGTTGAATTCTTCAAAATACCTTGGTTATGGCTGCAACTAATGTAGAGCGCGTTGTAAAAGTTGCAGTTATATTGCACAACTTTATAAAGCTAAATGACGATGCGTACTGCACAAAAGAATACGTGGATATTCACGACGAAAATGACGAAATGATTCAACGTGGATTGTGCGAGACGATGTTGAACCTTTGCGTCGTATTGCACATATTGGATCCAACAATTCCAGCGCAGATTCATTCTGCATGCGAGACGACACCCTCAAGAATTATGTGTTTTCAAATCAAATTTAAGACTTGAGCAAATAAAACTATCTATCTTAATTAGCATTTCTATATTTTATTATTTCTTCATTACATTTTTTTAAAACTGAAATGTCAAACGCCAGAGCTAGTTGAAGTAGAACCAACTGGTGCGTTTGAACGAGATTTACGTGATACAGAAAAATTTACGATATAACGCTTAATGTCGTATTGTGAATTGCCTCATAAGATTCCGTGTCTTAATATCTGTCAAAACGCGACCGACCTAACGCGCCATTGTGGTTTCGGCTTTAAGGTTAAGGGTTATATTAACTTTGTCACGAAATGTGTAACGCATAGAAATAGAGACGATAGGTATAGAGAAGTATATATATTCTTGATCAGCGTGACCTCCTGAATCGATTTAGCCATGTCCGTCCGTCTGCCTGTCTGTCTGTTGAAATCACGATCACAGGAGAACCGGTGAAGATATCATAATGAAATTTTGCAGAAATATTCTTTGTTATGGTGTGGTTGGTATTGAAAATGGGCAAAATCGGTCAACGATCATGCCTATTTTTTATTAGAAATGTGATCTCGGCGTTCGTTTTTGAGATATGACAACAAAATTTCATTCTTTGGTATACAGTAGCATTATCCGTTAATATGCCAAATATGGGCATAATCCGCCCACTTTTAGGTTACACAGGCAAAAGAGGGTCTCCTAAATGGTTATATTGTTAAATACAGTGTTCCACTAAAGTCTTCGTACAGCACTTCGTCACAACTTCATTGATAAAAAAAGGTAATGCGTGGCAAGAATTTAAATAAAAATTTAATGCAGCTTTGTTTATTAAACCATTTCCTTCAATTTAACAAAAAAATAAACCAATTTCATCAATTAATCCAAAAGTTATTAACTAAAATCGCAAAAAAGTCACTGAATCAGTTCCAATAAAGTCTTCGTACACTCACAAACAAAGTAACTAAAAATCCTTATAAACTGTGAACTTTTTTTTAATATTTTGTGGGGTAGCCTATATTTTTAATAAGGGCTTTAAGAAGGTCCGACATCGATT